>LPNX010056831.1:197457-383671 GCA_001517045.1 Pseudotsuga menziesii | reverse complement strand
TTTTGAGTGATTTTCCATCAGTCAGGTCAGAAAGCCCCAAAAATCAATTATTGATTATTTTAATTAATAAATTGATGAATAATGGAGCAAATCCAAAATCAATAGATCAGTGGATTCTCAGCCGATTTGATTGAAATCAGTCAGATCTGAAGCAGATTAACTGGATCTGACAAATCCTTGACTGAAGGAGGTGATCAAATCAGATCCAGAGTTGATCTTCAGCATCCTTTATGGGGATTTTCGCCCTCCCTCTCTCCTCCACACGTTTTTGGCTCAACTGGATGAGTTTTGGTGGATGATTCAGTCAACAGGTTGAGGTGTCAGTCAGATCAGCCCCCCAATTGACAGTTACACTCAGTGAGACTCAGATCTGGCTCAGCTAGACACAGATCAGGCATTGATGGACTCTCCATCAGCATATTTGGTCTATCTCCTTAGGATTTGCGCCCCCCCTGGGCTAGATGGCTTGTAATTTGTATATATCCAGGCACATCCTCCTCTTCCAAGAGGGTTAGAATTGGGATTGAGGTGCTGCTGCTATTGTACTGTTGTTATTCTTCATTTGAAATAAAGAAAAGCTTTGGAGGCAATACGGTGTGGTGCCATTGCATGTGTGGATGATTATTGTCATTGTTTTACTGAGGTAACCTGTATCTGTGTTCATTTCTTGCTAGGTGCTTGTAGATCTGTGGTTAAGATTGGTAATTAGCTTATTACAATCTTGATAGGAAAGGTGCTTTTCAATAAGTTTATTGACTGTCGCTCTCCTTTGATGCATGTTTAGAGATCTAGATTTAGCATGTCCTATAAGCTTATATGCATGTTATCTTGAATCTCTTTGTATGTACTAATCGGATCTCACAGGTTTCTTGGCAAGTTCTTTGATTTCAGCTGAGTTGCAAGTTCATACTTTGGAGAGGATGCTGATCTAGCTTGCTTCTTCATTCTCTTCAAAACATTTTAAAGGCATAGTCCCTCAACATTCCACTTGAAAGCTCTACTGCGGATCTTCAAGGAAACCAGCACTTTTCTCCTCTTCTTCCTCCCTCAAAGTCAACACTTTACCCGGTTACTTGGTTCAGTTCATAGCTATGATTTCATTTGGATCTGTTTCATCAAAGTAAAATATACATAGATCTGATATCTCATAGCTCATAACCTAGATCTTGCACTTAAAAAGGTTTCATAAGCATTCTAGATCTAGCTGTAGGGAAATCGTCTTTTTTGAATGAAAATTTAAAGGAAACTTGTAGATCGCATGCATTAGATTTCCTTTCGCTGTTATAAAATTCAATATTCTGCAATATCAGTGCATTTTTGTTGGCTGCACAAACAACAAGCCAAGATCCCAAGGAAAGCTTGCTTTCCTTGGTTCCTTTTCTGCCTGTTTAGCTAGTTTTAACTTCAATTTTTGTGAGATAAGGTAGGCTGATCCGATAAGGTAGGCTGATCCAAATGTACTCTTAAAGTGCTTTTGGGCATTTGTTATTCTAATATGCTCGCTGTATTTTAGTAGGTCTGACAGAAGGGAAAGGAAGCTGCTGTCCGAAGTGGCCTCAAGAGCGCTCAAATCCCCCCAGGGGTCTCCTTTTTCACTAAAAACTCAAGACTTTTCCAAAGTTGTAAAATCTTGGTTTCAGCTTATATAAGGACCAAGAAGTTTCTGATAATTTCAGTTCGTTGATTCTGTAACCAATAATAAATAAAATTATCTTTGGAATAGGCTCTTTCAAGCCCATTCCCCATCCCCCCTGGGGGGATTTGTGTCGGTGCTTTTTTCATCGATTTCTGTTTATTTCTTTTTTACTAGCATTGATCTAATTTGCAGGGTAGTATACTTGGTTTTGTTATTAATTCCATACTCCATATCTTACATTTCAAAGTAATCATAATACTTACACCACGATTTTCCGATTGACCCGAAAGGGGAAAGAGATTCGTGGTAGAATTAATTAAGACACTAGAACTGTGTATCTGTTTGTTTTTTTCTATCATTTGTTTATCAGCAACTTTAAAATTAACCCCTCATCAATTCCCCGATTGAGATCCACTTGGATCGAAAGAGGTTCTTGGAGGCTTTTCTTTTAAACAAGAACATCCAGTTTAAAACTTACTAAAATTGACAAGACTCCAGTGTGTATGCTCTGCACTTGGCTGCGGTTCGTCCGATCAGTCAAGCTGTATCAAAAGCACTTGGGTGACTAGTATAATTAGGACTCACTCTCCCCAACTGACAAACCATCAGGTGAAAATCCAACACCTGGATCAAACCTCTATGGTGGCAAAATACCCAAAGGAAGCGGGAACTTCTGAAAAGTGACCTCTGGGCGCCGATCTCTGTCACACCCTAACGGGTGCGTTACGAACAATAGCCCCAGAGACTCCATTTTAGCCCACATATTCCTTGCGGGTAGCCGTAAAGGTTTAGTTTTGGACATACTCCAAGTACTCTCGGGTATATCTGGAGTCCCCCTTTGCCTAATTTAATCAACTCATACTTCACATTTAACTTAAAACATACCAAGATGCAATCGCAAAACATTCACTCCAAGCACATGCAAGCACATCGATTTTATTGATTTGACTCCATTTTTAAGGCACTGGTCTTTTTTGCTTCATATATACATTGTGTATCAGCTTTGTGCTTTCGTGTGTTTATTTCCGTATCTCGTCATCTTTAATTGTCTATATTTAAAATATTCAAACTCCTAAGTAACTAATTCAGTTTAACATCATCACACTAAGAAATCATCATTAGTAACTTAATAGGGTCTACCCCCCTTGGCTTCGTTAGGAGTTGAGCCTAAACGGAGGAGTCAAGAACAAGGTGGCAGCCTTGACTCGAGACTTGCCCCCAAGGACACACCGAGTGGCTTGATAATTTCTGCCACATGACCCAGGTGCGTGAAAGGTGGCAACAGTTCGCTCATTTCTATTTAAAGGAGAGAGCTTCTCATTTGTAAAGGGTCTTTGGCTTTTGGGTCTGAATAATAGAAAGATTTTTCTGTGGAAATTTTTTAAGGAATGCGACCCTCTCCAAGTGAAGTTAAGAACCAAACTTTGGTTATAAACTGAAGTTTGGATTAAATCAAAGTTGAAATCGCATTTTTTTAAAGGAGATGGCAAGTTTGGTTTAAGTTGTGACGTGAACTCAAATTGAAAGCACTAACTCCATGAAGCATGCGAGTCATATGGGGTGGACCCCCTTCAAAGTTTAAAACTTTGGTTTAAATTTGAAGGAAAGGTGGCAAATGGTTTAACATGGAGATGACGCCAAACCATATGGAAATGTGCCAACCGAGTAAAAAAACCCATGTGACATGGAAAACGAGGCCCCAAAATTGGCGATTTCTTTCAAGCATTTTGATTGAAGATGAACTGAAGTGACGGCGAGTGTATAAAGGAAAGGGATGCGTCCTCTCTTCATGTGTGGCGCACCATGCATACGTGTCACATCTCTTTTGCAATATGTGGCGGGTTTGGTGAAGGGCGCATCTCTCATGGAGATGTGGCACCTTCTTCGTGATGTTAATCAAATCTCAATCCCTCAATTCACTCTATGAACTTGACTTGAACTCCTCCTTATGGATGTACCCCCTCTTTAGCAATTTGGCTATTTAAGCAGGAGTCTTTGCTCATTGTTGCTCATGGTCAGAGGACCGAAGGAATGCTATTGCCTGTATTGTATTGTTTACCATTTGGAATAAAGAAGGATTTGGAGGCTAGATCTATGGTGTAATGCTTTTCATGTGTGGATGGTGATTTCCAAGTGCTTATGAGGTATAATCTGTATTATTGGTCTTTGTTTTTTGTTGGTTAATTGTGGGCCTTGAAGGGGAGCTCCCTCCCGATCGGGTAAGAGATTATTCTAGTTTGATTTCTGCTCTTACTGTTTGCTTGTTTCAGATCTCTTGGAGTTGCATGTATTTTAAGTTTAATTGCATGCTTTCTAATTGTCTTTTTCCAACAACACCTATGTTTTAACCATCTGTTTGTGCAAGGACTTCTAAGTTGCAAGTGATCTCACTTGTAGAAGGGGTTGAGCTAGTTTGAATCTTCCTCATCTTCAAGATCTTTTTGAGGACATAGTCCCTCGGTGTTCCACCAAAGCAGACTCCATGGCCCAACATTCTGAGGCTTCCAACACTCTTTCTATCTCTCTTTCCTTCATTTTTTAAAGAAAAATTAAATCTTTCTCGGTTACGGTTACTCACATGCTTAAGTAGTTTAGTTTATATTTCAAGCAATATCTAAAGGTTGATCTATTTAAGCATGTATCTAGATCTAGAAACATAACGTAATAATTTCAAAGTAGATCTAGTTTTTATTAAGTACTTGTGCATATTTCCAATCTTTCAATACTTAATATTCTTATCTTCTTAATGCTTTATTTGGCACATTTGGTGCATTACAGGTAGCTTTTTTTTCACTTTTATTTCCAGGACAAAGAGAAGTACTGCCAAAAAATCAAAGATCTAAGTTGTTCAAAGACATCCCGAAGCACCACTCTTGATCTTGTCTTACTCATAAAACCTGTAAGCCTTTGGATCCAAATCTGTAAGGACCATTGGCATCCACCTCAAGCATTGTAAATACCATTAATAAAATATATTTCTGAGTAGGATCTTTCGATCCCACTCCCCATCCCCCCAGGGGGGAATCGATGTTTTTGGTGTTTTTTTTGTTTTTTTTTACTTTTTTTTCTTTAGTTTAGTTGTTTATTTTATCAAGAAAGTAAAAGAAATACTTCCCCATGCTCTCCCGAGTACCCTGAAAGGGTGAAAGAGATTCGTGGTAGGATTAATTAGAAAATATTTATTTTATTTATTTGTTCTGATTTTTTTTAAATCAATCCGACCGTTGCTTTCCGGAGTACTCGAAAGGTGAAACAGACTCTTCGATCGTCATCTAAACAACTCATTGTTACGTCTCTAATAAAATAAACCAAGACTCCTTCACGATATGCTCTACAACAGTGCAACTTGTCTGATCAGTTGGTTGTATCAGAAAGGGATATGAGTTACTAGATTTAATAGGAAAATCCACACAAGTTATTTTCTCGAGAACTCAGGAGGTTGTAAAGGGTAACTACTACAGAGTCATGGGGCTACTCCAAGCATTTTCATTCTCGCCCCGTTGGACACTTGGTATTACCGCTTGAGCACTCAGTTTGAAGGGACTTGACTTGGGCCAAACCCACAATTAACCCATCCCCTTAATTACTCATTAATAATTTTAAAACTGACCAACGACACAAATGCAATACTTACATGACACAACAACACTCTACTTTTACAAGCACTCCATATTCATCAGCACTGGTCTTTTTTACTTTCAATGCTTAAATCAATTATTGCAAAATGTCGTGAATGGTGCTTACATTGTCATATGTTGTTGATGTGATCTTTGTCTTGCAATAGTCCGTTGTGTTATTTTATCCATTTCATTTTAACTCCTAGATTTAATCTTTTCTTTCGTAGACTAAAAACCATAGATTTTCTTCTAATAGGGACCACCCCCTTTGGCTTCGCCAGGAGTTGGCCTAGACGAAGGAGTTTAGTGTTGAGTGACAGTATCTCAACTCGAGACGTGCCCCCAAGGATGCACCCAGTGGCTTGAAGATTTCTGCCACGCCGAAAACCCCCCGAGGTGCGTGAAAGGCGGCAACAAGCCCCCCAAGGGGCGCCCCCTCAACTAGGCTATTGATGTATTTCATTGTTATATCATGTATTATGAATTTGTAAAGGGGCCTAGGGTGAATTAAGCCCCTAGTGATCCCCTGCTATGTATTATCATGTCACATCTTATGTTCTATTGTGACTTTCACTTAGGATAGGCGTCCTTGAGCAAAGTGCGTCCCTTCTTTGACTTAGTCACTTGATCCATGTATCGATCTATGTATTGTTGATCTCCACCGTTGATGATGTTTTAATCTCAAACGTTGGATGTAAAAATGAGTTCGGGTTTACGTCTCTCTCAAACTATTTAAGAGAGGTGACCGCCCCATTGTAATTCATGAGCTCTTGCACTGGAATTTGAATAAAGAGGTTTTTGTCTGGGATTACACTCTGAGTTCTTCTGATGTGTTGATAATTTGTTGATTGGTATTGTTATTATTTTATACTGAGTTTGTGTCAGGATAGATCTTGTATATTTTCTTGTACCCATCCATCTGCAGGTTGAAGGAGGCGCACTTGAGGAAGGCGCAATGGTGGGGAGACTCACTCTGTGCCGGCTCTTGGGTTTTGTGTATCAGGGAGTGATTCTTTCTCGATGATTTTTCATTTCCTGTACTTTCTTTATGCTTCATATCCCATTCGGTTATCTTGCTGATTGATTTCTTTGGTTGGACAGGTTGAAAGGGGCGCAAGGGTCATTGACGGAAGCAGAAACCCATCAAGATCTCGCTCGGAAACTCTCGTTTGATCAGAAGAACAGCATTCTTCATCATCTCTGAGGTGATCTACAAGAACCAGGTATGTTTCACAGGTGATTTCTCTCTCTTTTACTTTCTGCATGCATTGCCCATCATTTTCTACATTGAAAAAACCCTCCTTTAGTAGTAGGAAAATCATAGGACCAATTTGCACCGATTATTGGAAAATTTGACGATCTAGGTTTTGTGCGGCATACCAAAAAACCACCTCTCCCTCAAAAACATCAAGGTTGGACTCCTCTGCCCATCTCCAGGCACTGGTTTCAGTTTGGGAGAAAACGCCCCTATTTGGCTTGCTATTCAATTTCCTCTGTTTCGGTTCCGGTTTTCAGTTGGGTATTCTTATTGTCCAATCTGTTACCCCTCCAAATGCATCTACATTTAGAAGTGACAGTGCACATGCATAGTGTTATCACATATATAGTAGCCAGGCTACCATATTCTATTTTTCAGACACAGTACATTTTTCAACCAGATCTCTTACATATGAGATGCTGAGATGAGTAGTTTTGATGGATCATTTTTGTATCAGTGGACTATTGTACTCTCCCATGTCAGGACTAAGTCTCAGGACACTCAGATTTGAGGACCGATGTAGCCATTTATGTTATTTCAAAGCAATCATGGATGCCCAGTGTTATATTAGTTCTTTCTCATTGGACAGATGGTGTCTCAGATGGATTTTATTGCATGGTTATGACTCAGCATTTTATATTGTGTTATGGTTATTATTGCTCTTATACTGATTCTTGTGAAATATATTAACTTGTGGTATCATGATCTGGCAGTCATAATTATATGGACTTGGTTGTATCTTGTACTATGTATTGATGTCCTTGCTTAGACTTGGAAGTTCTTGATTTATACTCATTGGTTTTGCCCTCCTTAGGGAGAATAGAGGTAGTCATTCCCACCATTGTTTTGGCTTGCTAGTGTTGGCTCCATCATTTATTGTTTTCACCCATCCATTACCTTCCAGTTTAGTTTTCAACCCGACTGACTTCTTGACTTATGGCATGGAGGATCTTTTTCCCCGCTAGAACCTTTGTTGGACAAGCCTCCCTGTTTATATTGTGTCTTGGCTCTTAGTTGGTGACAAAACTTGCCTTGGTAAGTTGGATTGTATGCCTAAATCATTCTGGTCGATTGTTCCGATGTTTGGCATTGTGTAGAACTCCCCCTAGTCACTTGAGATGTTGTTGGCTAAAACTGAAAGCTCATGTACTACTTATATTGGAAATATTGAACATGCGCCCATGGAAAATGAAAATTATAAAATTGTGTTTCTTAACATATGTAAAAAGGGTAAGAGCAATGAAATGCTAAAATACTTTTTGAAGAGTATAAGAAAAGGTCTAAAAAAGCAATGGTTTAAAATATGCTATATCCAAAAATTGTTGACCTTATTAAAATAAATGTCCCGGATGAAAGCTGCGATTAGCTATGCTTTTAAGCACTGGTGAAGTCCCAAAAGGGTCATATAGGCCAAAAAGGCCATGGAATGAAATGTGATCCTAATGAACTTGGATCAAAATTGATGTAGACATGATGCCTAAGTTGAATAAGCACTCTCTAAACAACTCATCCATCTGTGAGGCACTGCCATTCCTTGTGTTGATGTTTGTCCAGTATTGGTTATAGTGAGTTCTCCCTTTCCTTGTCCAAAGTGTCATGATGTTGAGTAGGTGGTCATCCTTTGCCTTAGCCTTGTCATTTCCACCTTTCACCCTTCACTAACAAAATGACTACAGCTATGAAGTGAGTATAGTCTTGAAAGTCCGAGTCTAAGTAATAATAAATAAAGCCTGATATTTATAAGTATTTGTTGATGTACCGCCAGTGAAATGAATGCTACTTATTGATTTTGTTACGTGAATGAGTCGTAGAGCATGGTGTAACCTCTTAACACTTGCAGCAGATTGATCTATTCTGAATTATTATTAGTGTCTGATTATTCACAGATGGTTATATTGTTTATTGGTTATGATTGATGATCAGACAGAGAACTATGAGGGGTATGAGTATACACCTTTGATGGATTGGGACTCTCTGAGTCCAATGAGACAGTTTATTTTCAGTTCCGGGCACTTACAGATGTGATCAGGCTTATTCTGCTTTTCTGATGCAGTTTTTCTTCACAGATTGATTTGTTTGAGCAGGGAGATGTTTTAGTTGGATCTCCTAGGGCGTTGTATGGGCATAGGGGGGTGCAGCCACTTGTTTGTACCATTGTACCCCCATCCCAGAGAGCTTGGAGGGCTCAATTTGACAACGCAAGCACCCTAGGAGGCTGTTTTAGCAGTATCACGTTTCCCAAGACAGATTAAAAAAATGATCAAATGGCTATTGAAGAAATCGATTTGGGCTACTGAGCCAAAGAAATGGCATGGGGTGAGTCACAATGATGAGAGTGATGTCTTCCACACCTTCTCCAGCAGTTTCAGCATTTTATGGTGCCCGCATCTATTTTTGGGCAAATTTTATATATTTTCTGGAGTTTTTTGGGAGACCCACGATTTTCTCAAGGAGGCACAAAAGTCAAAATTTTAAATTGTTATATTATTTATTGTGCCATGGGGACACCCAAAGGGAGTTAGTCAAACACTCCTTGGACCCACCATGTGCTTTCATTTATTTCTTGTTGAGTGGGTTACCTTTATTTGGGTGGTTTAAGTCCATTTTGGTAAATTATAATTATATTGATCCATGTATTGTATGTTGAGCTCATCTCAACCATTGATTAGAACATTGTATCTTTTAATCTTAGCCACTCGTTTTGAAAGTGGTTAGGATTTGGTTATGATTGAGGTTCTCTCATTTTTATTTAAAGGAGAGAGCTTCTCATTTGTAAGGCGTCTTTGGCTCTTAGATCTGAATAATAGAAAGACATTTTCTGTGGAAATTTTTCTGGATTTGCTTTGCATCTGATGTGCTCAAATGGTGAATAGCTTGTCTCCAGCTTACTAGCATCGTGGAAATTCTCGTGAGATCTATATTTTTTTCATGGCTATCATTGTTTTGTCTACAGGAGGGCGTTTTGGCTGGAGCGTTTTTGTAGGGGGACCTCAACTCGTTCGGTCCTCTTCGTCTTAGATCAGGGGGTTTTCATTAGTTTCATTGCGATCTATGATTACTTCATTTTACTGTCTTGTAGCATTCAGTTTCTTTATTTTGTATGTGCAAATCTGATATGGTTGACGTTTGCTCATGCAGGGTAGGGGGCGCTTTGATGGCTTGGAGCTTGCATATGCCATAGAAATCACGGGGATCTTCCAGGATTGATCCGGATAGCTACGATCGTCGCTGTTACAGACTTCTACAAGCTTATCTAGGTAAGATCCACAGGTAAGTTCTTCTTTTCTAATCTTATTCCATTTTACCTTGCTGAAATTTAACTATTTTTCTGAAAACTCCTAAACCATAAAAAACCTAAAAAATCAAATAATCAGGGAACCGTCTAATCTTTTGCCAAACCATTTCTGAGTTTCATAGATCAGGCCTCCTCCTAACTAAATCAACTAGAATGCTGGTCAAATTCCTCATAGATTGACCTAGATCTGAAAAATAGACTGAAACTGCCCTAACGCCCTCACTGAAAATTGCTGAAAAAATTGTCCTGCTAGGGTTTTGAGTTTTTTTTATTTCTGACTTCACAGACGGATAGATCGGGTCTTGGGCAGTCCAAATCAACCCCAACGTTGTTAAGAGGCTCAACAGTTTGACCGGGATCTGAAAAATAGACTGAAACTGCCCTAACGCCCTCACTGAAAATTGGCCTTTTCCGAAAGTAGGTTTTTCTGAAATCTGACATGATAGGCTGATAGATAGGGTCCCAAGCATCCCAAAACACCCTCAATGCTGTGCTAATTCATCCTGGTTTGCCCTAGATCTGAAAAAAAATCAGTTTTCAGCCTCCTAGCCCCATCATCAGATTTTGACTTTTCTAGATCTGATTTTCCTGTTGTTTTCCTGATTTGGGCTTGTAGATCAAGTCTCCCTGATCTCTTCTCATCCTCAATGCTGATCCATCAGCCTTCTGGTACCCCCTAAAGCTTCAGATTTGTCTTCCTAGGCCCTAGCGCTAGCTATCTACTGAGTTGGGTTTCCTGTACTTTGGCTTTTCTAGACCAATTGCTTTCTGGTTTCGTAGATCAAGGTGTTTCCCAAGTGGTTTTCCTGAAATGTTGTCTTACTGCTGACTCCATTTCCTAATGCATACAAAGCACTGATCTCCAAGCTAGCGCTGCCCTTAGGCTCTTAGCCTTTGCCATCTACCAACATTCACTGATAGCTCAAACACCTTTTACTAAGTCTGATTTCTAGGTACTGGATAGTTCCAACTCTATTCGTGCTCTCCCTGTCATAGTTACGTTTCCTAAGACAGTTGCTAGTACCTAAACCCTAGAGCTAGGGTTCCCATTCAACTTGCACCTTAAGTCCCCTGAAGCCCCATCTGATCTTCTTCTGGTGTCTAGTTTCGATCTCTCCTATCGAGAGCAGATCCGAGTCTCCCCCATTGTTGTCCTGGACTAGGATAACCTAAAGTGAAGCCTACCTTGATTGGTGTGACAACCATCCATTTGGGAGTCTAGGCAGTCGTGGTTCCACCCCTTAGTTGCTTGCCCCTCTACCATCCATTCTGGAGCCACCTTAAGTAGGCAACTACAAGGCAGGTGATAACATTTTGGCGCCGTTGTCGGGGATCGAACTCGGGTCACCCGCGTGACAGGCGGGAATACTCACCACTATACTACAACGACAGACGGATAGATCGGGTCTTAGGCAGTCCAAATCAACCCCAACGCTGTCAAGAGGCACAACAGTTTGACCGGGATCTGAAAAATAGATTGAAACTGCCCTAGCGCCCTCACTGAAAATTGGCCTTTTTCGGAAGTAGGTTTTTCTGAAATGTGACATGATAGGCTGATAGATCGGGTCCCAAGCATCCCAAAACACCCTCAACACTGTGCTAATTCATCCTGGTTTGCCCTAGATCTGAAAAAATCAATTTTCAGCCTCCTAGCCCCATCATCAGATTTTGACTTTTCTAGATCTGATTTTCCTGCTATTTTCCTGATTTGGACTTGTAGATCAGGTCTCCCTGATCTCTTGTCATCCTCAACGCTGAGCCATCAGCCTTCCGGTACCCCCTAAAGCTTCAGATTTGTCTTCCTAGGCCCTAACGCTAGCTATCTACTGAGCTGGGTTTCCTGTACCTTGGCTTTTCTGCACCAATTGCTTTCTGGTTTCATAGATCAAGGTGTTCCCCAAGTGGTTTTCCTAAAATGTTGTCTTACTGCTGACTCCATTGCCTAATGCATACAAATCACTGATCTCCAAGCTAGCGCTGCCCTTAGGCTCTTAGCCTTTGCCATCTACCAACATTCACTGATAGCTCAAACACCTTTTACTGAGTCTGATTTCTAGGTACTGGATAGTCCCAACTCTATTCGTGCTCTCCCTGTCATAGTTACGTTTCCCAAGACAGTTGCTAGTACCTAAACCCTAGAGCTAGGGTTCCCATTCAACTTGCACCTTAAGTCCCCTGAAGCCCCATCTGATCTTCTTCTGGTGTCTAGTTTCGATCTCTCCTATCGAGAGCAGATCCGGGTCTCCCCCATTGTTGTCTTGGACTAGGATAACCTAAAGTGAAGCCTGCCTTGATTGGTGTGACAACCATCCATTTGGGAGTCTAGGCAGTCGTGGTTCCACCCCTTAGTTGCTTGCCCCTCTACCATCCATTCTGGAGCCACCTTAAGTAGGCAACTACAAGGCAGGTGATAACATTTTGGCGTCGTTGTCGGGGATCGAACCCGGGTCACCCGCGTGACAGGCAGGAATACTCACCACTATACTACAACGACAGACGGATAGATCGGGTCTTAGGCAGTCCAAATCAACCCCAACGCTATCAAGAGGCTCAACGTTTAACCGGGATCTGAAAAATAGACTGAAACTGCCCTAGCACCCTCACTGAAAATTGGCCTTTTTCGGAAGTAGGTTTTTCTGAAATGTGACATGATAGGCTGATAGATCGGGTCCCAAGCATCCCAGAACACCCTCAACACTGTGCTAATTCATCCTGGTTTGCCCTAGATCTGGAAAAAATCAATTTTCAGCCTCCTAGCCCCATCATCAGATTTTGACTTTTCTAGATCTGATTTTCCTGCTATTTTCCTGATTTGGACTTGTAGATTAGGTCTCCCTGATCTCTTCTCATCCTCAACACTGAGCCATCAGCCTTCCGGTACCCCCTAAAGCTTCAGATTTGTCTTCCTAGGCCCTAATGCTAGCTATCTACTGAGCTGGGTTTCCTGTACCTTGGCTTTTCTGAACCAATTGCTTTCTGGTTTCATAGATCAAGGTGTTCCCCAAGTGGTTTTCCTAAAATGTTGTCTTACTGCTGACTCCATTGCCCAATGCATACAAAGCACTGATCACCAAGCTAGCGCTGCCCTTAGGCTCTTAGCCTTTGCCATCTACCAACATTCACTGATAGCTCAAACACCTTTTACTGAGTCTGATTTCTAGGTACTGGACAGTCCCAACTCTATTCATGCTCGCCTTCTCATAGTTACGTTTCCCAAGACAGTTGCTAGTACCTAAACCCTAGAGCTAGGGTTCCCATTCACCTTGCACCTTAAGTCCCCTGAAGCCCCATCTGATCTTCTTTTGGTGTCTAGTTTCGATCTCTCCTATCGGGAACAGATCCGGGTCTCCCCCATTGTTGTCCTGGACTAAGATAACCTAAAGTGAAGGCTGCCTTGATTGGCATGACAACCATCCATTTGGGAGTCTAGGCAGTCGTGGTTCCACCCCTTAGTTTCTTGCCCCTCTACCATCCATTCAGGATCCACCTTAAGCAGGCAACTACAAGGCAGGTGATAACATTTTGGCGCCGTTGCCGGGGAAGGTAGAGGCCTACCCTAGTTTGACATTTATCCTTGAGCCCTCCTCTCGTTCTCTTTGCCAACATTTTGGCGCCGTTGCCGGGGACGTAGAGGCCTACCTTGGTTCAACATACCTCACCTTTCCCTACGACATATCTTTTCCGGTAAATTACTTGTGTGGTTCACCTGGCGACTCCACCCTGCGACTCCACTGAGGATCGTACCCAACATATTAATCTTAAGTTTTTAGAGCATACCATAAATCATAATGAATTCGGATGTATTTTTGAAGCACTTGAAGGAAGTAACCAAAAGCATGATTGAAACTAACAGACAAATAAACGAAAGGAATAGATGGAGGTCAGAATACGGGTATGAGGAAGATCTCGAGCATGATTATGGGTATGAATCTAGTTATCACAATCTTTATGATACCCACCAACTGCCTCACCCATGCAATAAAAATTTCCCGACCATCCCGAGTGGACCTGTAAGTCGACATGAACCTAGAAGTCATTCCCAGTCAAAGCCTTATAGCGAAGTAACCAGAGTTGTTAAAAAGCAAGGCAAACGGTCTCCTTTTGACTCTTCTGAAATACCGGGAGCACCTCATCCTATGCCAAATGATTACACTAGGAGGATGCCCCAGTTCAATGGAAATAAAGATATATCTATTGAAAGTCATCTGGACATTCTTTGGGATTACATGGAATTTAGAGGTGTAGACAATGAAGATGTTTATATGCGAGCCTTAGGAGAATCCTTGGAAGGGGATGTTCAACTATGGTTTGATCATTTAGCACCAGGATCTGTCACTGGGTATGACATGTTCACAGATTTGTTGATTGGTAGTTGGAGTAGGAACACTGATGATTCTTTAGAGTGTGAATCTAGCAATGATTATAATCAGTATATTGGCAAAGTGCTTTCTCAATTGGACCATTCCTCTCCGGATATGTTCCAAATTATGAGTGTGCCAGCAATCCATAAGAATGTTACAGAGTACTTTGAGGATAATGTTTCAAAACCCCATGCTGAAATTAAGAAGGATATCAATCAAATCATACAAGATACTTTGTTATTATTACCTGAAGCAGTCACAGAGCAAATACTGGATCTGATCCGTGGAAGGGAACCTAACATGCGCCATCAAGAAACATCTATAGTTGAACCTTCCATTGGTGAGGTCATTAAAGAACCTTTAAAAGAACAACTCCATAGTCATTGCCGAATTGATGATAATTTGAGTCAGTATCCAACCTATCCGAATCTGGATTCAGACCTTGATCATATCTCTGCAGAAGAAGAAAAGGTTGAAATTAATAAAACTTTCGTTGAAGAGCGATCATGTGGTCATATTGTAGTTGAAGACCAAGTTTTGTGAGGATAGAAATGAACATAGTAATGTTTTTCCTTATTATATGAATGATGATGATCATTTATCCTCAGTTGAATGTAATGAACAATCTCAAGAAGAGCAACCACATGATGATGATATACTAGTAAGCGAGATTAACCTAGAACCTTCGTTGTCACATCTGTCGAACTGGAATCTGTGTCCGAATAATCATCAAGATCCTCCAAGGAATGATTCTTGTAATGCTGCTGCTATTCCCTGTCATACTTTTGATCAAGGTGATTTGGTAGAGGAGATTAGTCATAGTGAGTCTAGTTCTTGGGAGGTTAGTTTCAATCTTACAAGATTGGTGTTAACATCTTTAGGTGATACAAATCAAGTCTTAATTTGTCAATCCACCCTCCCATCCCAGCTCTTGATGTCCTTCTCTTTGGTATCATGCAGTACAGATTCTAGAAAGTGCCAACTGGTCAATGGTAAAGCATTTTATCTCCTTTCATCCTTGGTGCATAATGTTTTCAACTTTTCTAATTTCTTTGATTGGGTGAATGAAAAGCTCTATAAAGACCAATTCCATATTTTCTCATTTTATAAACAACAAATGGGGTTAATCTCAATTTCTGGTTTAAAGATTTCTAATTTGTCCCTATTTTGTTTCATCATTGATCATAATGTGAGAATGATTGAGTATGCTGACCAAAACGATGAGGTAAAAAATGATGGCCCAGGAGGGATGAATTATGTATAGTATTCTTTTCTTTCATCAAATTTAAACTTGCATAAATTTTATGATCCTATCGATCTATGGATGGAAGAAGTCTACAACAATCAATCTTATCCCTGGCATGATTTCATTTCTCTTCATCCATGTCTTTCTGTAATTTTCAAACAAGTTATAATGGCTTCAATTTTCATTCACATTGCTCACAAGCCATCTTTGACTTGTTGGAATCTGTGTCCCAATAATCATCAAGAGCCTCCAAGGAATGATTCTTGTAATGTTGTTACTATTCCCTGTCATATTTTTGATCAAGGTGATTTAGTTGAGGAGATTAATCATAGTGCGTCTAGTTCTTGGGATGTTAGTTTTAATCTTGCCAATTTCTCTAACAAATGTCCCATATCGCGTGGAAGATTGGTGTTAACATCTTTAGGTGATCCAAATCAAGTCTTAATTTGTCAATCCACCCTCCCATCCCAGCTTTTGAAGTCCTCTATGGTATCATGTGGTGCAGAGTCTCGAAAGTTCCAAATGGTCAATGGTAAAACATTTTATCTCCTTTCATCTTTGGCGCATAATGCTTTCAACTTTGCTAATTTCTTTGATTTGGTGAATGAAAATATCTATAAAGACCAATTCCATATTTTCTCATTTTATAAACAACAAATGGGGTTAATCTCAATTTCTGGTTTAAAGATTTCTAATTTGTCCCTATTTTGTTTCATCACTGATCATAATGTGAGAATGATTGAGTATGCTGACCAAAACGATGAGGTAAACAACGATGGCCTAAGAGGGATGAATTATGTATCGTATTCTTTTCTTTCATCAAATTTAAACTTGCATAAATTTTATGATCCTATCGATCTATGGATGGAAGAAGTCTATAACAATCAATCTTATCCCTGGCATGATTTCATTTATCTTCATCCATGTCTTTCTGTAATTTTCAAACAAGTTATAATGGCTTCAATTTTCATTCACATTGCTCACAAGCCATCTTTGACTTGTTGTATCATTAGCTGTAAAGAAAGCTCAATAGATTTGTTCAGCAAGTGGTTGCATTGGATTTATGATTTTACCTAACACTTGTCTAAATTGGTTAGAGTAGGGTAGGTAGGACTGAATAAGCCTTTCCCGGCAATAGTATAGGGTTTTGCTTAGTTGTCTGAAGCTCACTTTTGAAGCTCTTCGTATAGTGTTGATTTATGTTATCCTGCACAATAAAAATCAAACTTTTACTGAAACTTATGGTTATATATTAGATTTATTCGCTGCTTTTCAGTTTCATGCATCTTTTCTTTCAGTATTTTTTTTTATATTATCCACATTATTGTTCTGACAACCGGTCTGTGAGTTTGGTATAGCTCTAGACATGCTGCAAGTAGTCAAGTGCATTCTTGGTAGCGATTGCAAAGCTGGATGGATTGATCGAGGATGCGAGAAGCAGAGTGCGAGTACCAGAGATTCTGAGGTTCTCAAGCGCTCTTTTCAACAAAGCACTTGTCCCAGCTAGAGCCAGATGTTATCACATATATAGTATCCAGGCTACCATATTCTATTTTTTAGACACAATACATTTTTCAGCCAGATCTCTTACATATGAGATGCTAAGATGAGCAGTTTTGATGGATCATTTTTGTATCAGTGGACTATTGTACTCTCCCATGTCAACAATGAGTCTCAAGACACTCAGATTTGAGGACCGATGTAGCCATTTATGTTATTTCAGAGCAGTCATGGATGCCCAGTGTTATATTAGTTCTTTCTCATTGGACAGATGGTGTCTCAGATGGATTTTATTGCATGGTTATGACTCAGCATTTTATATTGTGTTATGGTTATTATTGCTCTTATACCGATTCTTGTGACATATATTAACTTGTGGTATCATGATCTGGCAGTCATAATTATATGGACTTGGTTGTATCTTGTACTATGTATTGATGTCCTTGCTTAGACTTGGAAGTTCTTGATTTATACTCATTGGTTTTGCCCTCCTTAGGGAGAATAGAGCTAGTCATTCCCACCATTGTTTTGGCTTGCTAGTGTTGGCTCCATCATTTATTGTTTTCACCCATCCATTACCTTCCAGTTTAGTTTTCAACCCGACTGACTTCTTGACTTATGGCAGGGAGGATCTTTTTCCCCGCTAGAACCTTTGTTGGACAAGCCTCCCTATTTATATTGTGTCTTGGCTCTGAGTTGGTAACAGAACTTGCCTTGGTAAGTTGGATTGTATGCCTAAATCATTCTAGTCGGTTGTCCCGATGTTTGGAATTGTGCAGAACTCCCCCTAGTCACTTGAGAGGTTGTTGGCTAAAACTGAAAGCTCATGTACTACTTATATTGGAAATATTGAACATGAGCCCATGGAAAATGAAAATTATAAAACTGTGTTTCTTCACATATGTAAAAAGGGCAAGAGCAATGAAATGCTAAAATACTCCTTGAAGAGTATAAGAAAACGTCTAAAAAAACAATGGTTTAAAATATGCTATATCCAAAAATTGTTGACCTTATTAAAATAAATATGTCCCAGATGAAAGCTGCGATTAGCTGTGCTTTTAAGCACTGGTGAAGTCCCAAAAGGGTCATATAGGCCAAAAAGGCCATGGAATGAAATGTGATCCTAATGAACTTGGATCAAAATTGATGTAGACATGATGCCTAAGTTGAATAAGCACTCTCTAAACAACTCATCCATCTGTGAGGCACTGCTATTCCTTATGTTGATGTTTGTCCAGTATTGGTTGTAATGAGTTCTCCCTTGCCTTGTCTAAAGTGTCATGATGTTGAGTAGGAGGTCATATTTTGCCTTAGCCTTGTCATTTCCACCTTTCACTCTTCACTAGCAAAATGACTACAGTTATGAAGTGAGTATAGTCTTGAAAGTCTGAGTCTAAGTAATAATAAATAAAGCCTGATATTTATAAGTATTTGTTGATGTACCGCCAGTGAAATGAATGCTACTTGTTGATTTTGTTACGTGAATGAGTTGTAGAGCATGGTTTAACCTTTTAACACTTGCAGCAGATTGATCTATTCTGAGTTATTATTGGTGTTTGATTATTCACAGATGGTTATATTGTTTATTGGTTATGATTGATGATCAGACAAAGACCTATGAGGGGTATGAGTATACACCTTTGATGGATTGAGACTCTCTGATTCCAATGAGATAGTTTATTTCCAGTTCTGGGAACTTACAGATGTGATCAGGCTTATTCTGCTTTTCTGATGCAGTTTTTCTTCACAGATTGATGTGTTTGAGCAGGGAGATGTTTCAGTTGGATCTCCTAGGGCGTTGTATGGGCATAGGGGGGTGCAACCACTTGTTTGTACCATTGTACCCCCATCCCAGAGAGCTTGGAGGGATCAATTTGACAATGCAGGCACCCTAGGAGGTTGTTTTAGCAGTATCATGTTTCCAGAGGCAGATTAAAAAATGATCAAATGGCTATTGAAAAAATCAATTTGGGCTACCGAGGCAAAGAAATGGCATGGGATGAGTCACAATGATGAGAGTGATGTCTTCCACACCTTCTCCAACAATTTCAGCATTTTATGGGGCCCGCACCTATTTTTGGGCAAATTTTATATATTTTCTGGAGTTTTTTGGGAGACCCACGATTTCCTCGAGGAGGCACAAAAGTCAAAATTTTAAATTGTTATATTATTTATTGTGCCATGGGGACACCCAAAGGGAGTTAGTCAAACACTCCTTGGACCCACCATGTGCTTTCATTTATTTTTTGTTGAGTGGGTTACCTTTATTTGGGTGGTTTAAGTCCATTTTGGTAAATTATAATTATATTGATCCATGTATTGTATGTTGAGCTCATCTCAACCATTGATTAGAACATTGTATCTTTTAATCTTAGCCACTCGTTTTGAAAGTGTTTAGGATTTGGTTATGATTGAGGTTCTCTCATTTTTATTTAAAGGAGAGAGATTCTCATTTGTAAGGCGTCTTTGGCTCTTGGATCTGAATAATAGAAACACTTTTTCTATGAAAATTTTTTTGGATTTGCTTTGCATCTGATGTGCTCAAATGGTGATTAGCTTGTCTTCAGCTTACAAGCATTGTGGAAATTCTCGTGAGATCTACATTTTTTTCGTGGCTATCATTGTTTTGTCTACAGGAGGGCGTTTTGGCTAAAGCATTTTTGTAGGGGGACCTCAACTCGCTCGGTTCTCTTCGTCTTAGATCAGGGGGTTTTCATTAGTTTCATTGCGATCTATGATTACTTCATTTTACTGTCTTGTAGCATTCAGTTTCTTTATTTTGTATGTGCAAATCTGATATGGTTGACGTTTGCTCATGGAGGGTAGGGGGCGCTTTGATGGCTTGGAGCTTGCATATGCCATAAAAATCACGGGGATCTTCCAGGATTAATCTGGATAGCTAGGATCGTCACTATTACAGACTTCTACAAGCTTATCTAGGTAAGATCCACAGGTAAGTTCTTCTTTTCTAATCTTATTCCATTGTACCTTGCTGAAATTTTACTATTTTTCTGAAAACTCCTAAACCATAAAAAACCAAAAAAATCAAATAATCAGGGAACCGTCTGATATTTTGCCAAACCATTTCTGGGTTTCATATATCGGGCCTCCCTCTAACTAAATCAACTGGAACGCTGGTCAAATTCCTCATAGATTGACCTAGATCTGATTTTTCAGCAGAAAACTACATAACCCCCCACTGAAAAAATTAACTTGCTAGCGTTTTGAGTTTTTCTGATTTCTGACTTCACAGACGGATAGATCAGGTCTTGGGCAGTCCAAATCAACCCCAACGCTGTCAAGAGACTCAACAGTTTGACTGGGATCTGAAAAATAGACTGAAACTGCCCTAGCGCTCGCACTGAAAATTGACCTCTTCCGGAAGTAGGTTTTTCTTAAATCTGACATGATAGGCTGATAGATTGGGTCCCAAGCATCCCAGAACACCCTCAACGCTCTGCTAATTCATCCTGGTTTGCCCTAGATCTGAAAAAATCAGTTTTCAGCCTCCTAGCCCCATCATCAAATTTTGACTTTTCTAGATCTGATTTTCCTGTTGTTTTCTTGATTTGGACTTGTAGATCAGGTCTCCCTGATCTCTTCTCATCCTCAACGCTGAGCCATCAGCCTTTCGGTACCCCCTAAAGCTTCAAATTTGTCTTCTTAGGCCCTAGCGCTAGCTATCTACTGAGCTGGGTTTCCTGTACCTTAGCTTTTCTGAACCAATTGCTTTCTGGTTTCGTAGATCAAGGTGTTTCCCAAGTGGTTTTCCTGAAATGTTGTCTTACTGCTGACTCCATTGCCTAATGCATACACAACACTGATCTCTAAGCTAGCGCTGCCCTTAGGCTCTTAGCCTTTGCCATCTACCAACATTCACTGATAGCTCAAACACCTTTTACTGAATCTGATTTCTAGGTACTGGATAGTCCCAACTCTATTTGTGCTGCCCTGTCATAGTTATGTTTCCCAAGACAGTTGCTAGTACCTAAACCCTAGAGCTAGGGTTCCCATTCACCTTGCACCTTAAGTCCCCTGAAGCCCCATCTGATCTTCTTCTGGTGTCTAGTTTCGATCTCTCCTATCGAGAGCAGATCCGAGTCTCCCCCATTGTTGTCCTGGACTAGGATAACCTAAAGTGAAGGTTGCCTTGATTGGCAGGACAACCATCCATTTGGGAGTCTAGGCAGTCGTGGTTCCACCCCTTAGTTGCTTGCCCCTCTACCATCCATTCTGGATCCACCTTAAGTAGGAAACTACAAGGCAGGTGATAACACATAGCAGTCAAAATAGAATTTCAGTGTGTTGCTACCGAGGGGTTTTCTCGGAGAATTTTTGTTAGAATTTGAAAAGGTTATGAAGGACTATGGCCATTAAAGAGATATCAATGGTTGCAGGTATTTTTGCATATAAGTTTGGGGCTCCATTTGCGTGGGTTACATCTCTTGTTGTTGCTGCTTATGTTTCTTTCACCTTGATTTTGGCACAGTGGGGGACCAAATTTTGACAGATTATGAACAAAGCTGACAATGATGCAAATACATTGGTTATTGATTCACTTATAAACTATGATACGGTCAAATATTTCATAAATGAGGAATTTGAGGTTAAAAAATATGATGAGTTTCTAATGAAGTACGAGGATGCTTCCTTGAAGACTCAGAGCAGTCTCGCCTTTCTTAACTTTGGTCAAAATATTATATTCAACATAGCACTGTCAACAACTATGGTTTTGTGCTCACAAGGAATAACAGGTGGAACCATGACTGTTGGTGATCTGGTTTTGGAACTAGAAGATATGGATGAAACAGCTGTAATGTCCCAAATTTTGCATTGGGTCACAATGGACAAATCACATTTTCCATATTTATGAAAGTTGTCAAATGGATGCTAAAAGTCTAATAATTGCCAAGGAAGAAATCACTAGTTTCCTAGGTTGGGGGTGGAAGCTTTGAGATTTGGAATAAGTGGGATAATAAATGATGTTTAGACATTATAAGGGGATAAATATTTAATAATGTAACTTATTAAATAAATACAAGAGATACTGTAAGTGGCAATGGAGCATGAAGACACATGGAGACTGTGGGGCCCACACTAGCTAGAATTCCTATGTTAAATGGTATATTTCTCTTGCAAATTCGAATATATGGGAAGCCTAATGTTTTTGGATGGATTATAAGGTTAATATACTTGTCCATATACTTCATAGTTCGAATTTGGGATGATTTGTAACTTACATGGGAGAGGAAGAGCCAAATGGGAGTTTCATGGACACTTGGCTAGATTTTCCTTATATTTATGACATCTATGACACCAATGATGGAGATTCTATGACAGTTATGACACAAGTCAGATCTGAAGGCTGACATACTGATATACTGACATGTCAGGACTGAATAGAGCATCTTAGAGGTCTAATTTGGGAGTTGGAGAAGGCCAAGAGGCTCCTACTCAAATTTGGGAGAAGAGGGAAGGTGAAGAGAGAGGCCACATGGCATAGCATGAGCAGCCACACCAATTCAACTTGGCTATGGTTTATGGATGGATTTGGAACCTTAGAAGACTAATAATGTTTATAAAATATAGGAATCAGCCATGAGAAGAAGCTTTTGCTCATTTGTGAATTGTGAGAGCTAGTGGATGACTAGTTTTCTTGCTTAAGCCAATTTCGAGGGTGAAAGATTCCCATCCTAGTTGGTGTTTGGAAAGGCCACTCAGGTATTTCATGGAGCTTTAATGGAGTCTTATTTGCAGATGTAAGTGACAGGAAATCATGTGGATTCTTCTATGGCAGCACTCTCTCTCAACTATTTCCAGTTTTCACACCATATTCATGCCAATGGAGGGATTGCGCTTTGGGTGAGCTATTGATCTCTTTGGGGAAGATTATAATGCCAATTATATTATGTGCTGATGTATATGCTCTGTATTTCATGTTCAGAAGACTCTCAAGTCGAAATACCCAAAAGCATCCATGTAAAAATGTTGAACAATGAAGAAATAGTGTCATTTCCCCACTATCTTGTTGTGAACCATTGTAATGCTGATGGTTTAGAATTGGGAGAGCCTTTCATTGTCCATTTCTGATTGTAATCAGTTCAATATGCTCTGTTCTTTATTCTTAGAAAGTTTCAAGTTGAAATTCCCAAGAGTTGTATGTCAAAATGACTTTTAATGAGCAAACAATGACCATTTCCACTCCATTTTGATATATGCCATGGTAATGCTTATTATTTCGAATAGAGGAATGTATCTCTGATAAATGTATGATGGATGGACTATAATTAATGTGTATTTCAAGTCTCATGTTTAGTACTTAAGCATTGGAAGCCATTTTACTCATTTTTATTGCATTGGGAGAAGATTTGGTGCATTTTCCCCAAGGGTCGAAATTGTGACTTGGAAGTTGTTTTGGAAAGAGTCATAACAGCCTGTGTAAACTGAACCATGATGCATATGAGACTTTGAAAATGTCCCTTACACATACCCAACCTTTGTTCAGAAATTCAAGTGACTTTGGGATAATTTGTGAAGCCATTTCTAGCAATTACCCAGGGGGAATTGGAGCCCCAATTTGCTAGTAAGGACTCCTACTTTGAACAGAACATTAAACAAGTTTGCAGAAGTAATTGGGAGGTCACAAAACATACATGAGCATGATATTTAAGTTATATTATCAGTCATGTAACTTCAAAGAAAATTTGGAAGCATTTGGGTCAATTTGGAGGTCTAGACATCAAAACTATTCGAAGACAAATCCACCTAGTCGAAGGAAGTGCTCCACCATAACAATGTTGCTAAACACTAAAGCATCGGAATGCATAAAAGTTAAATCTAAAGGATGCAAAAGTATAAATGTTTAAAAGGTAGTCAGTGGCCAAGGGGTTGAGCACTCATTCTTTGTATAATGTAAGGCTCATCTGCCGTCCACAGGGGCAACAGGGAGAGGCAAACGCGTCGGGGCTATGGAATGCTCTCTGGCAACGGGTCTAGGCCTTAGTCATTTACTGGAGCCCAGAAGACTTTCCAGGGCACCTGCTCTTGTAGGCTGACTACTATCTCTTGTGAAATGTAAAGTGTATTGGAAAGGTTAATGGTCAAAGGATGAGCACTCACTCTTTGTATAGTGTTTGACTCATTTTTCCCCACAGAGCAACAGGGTGAGACTAGCCTGCAAACGCTATGTCATTGTCAGTATGAGAGCCCAGAAGGCTTCCAAGGAACCTGCCTTTGAAGGTTGACCTATGTTGCAAATAAGTGCAAAGGAAAACTTGCTAGAGTCTAAGGGAAACATATCCAAGTACTTTATCCATCTGTGAGACACCTCCATCCCCTATTGTTATCTGTCATACATATGTCACCTTGGTTGAGTGTATTGTTTATCATTCGGATAGATCACTTAGTGAAAGTCAGTTAAAAGTCATTCCCCTTTTCCTTAACCTTTTTCTTCCATCCTCACCCATCAGTAGCTCATTATTTACCCTTTGTAAGTATGGTATGAACAAGCAGATTTCAAAAAAAGGTTCCAAGATTTTTCAGAAGCACAGGTATATCTTCTTATTATTATTATTGTCACCATGATTATGAATAACTAGGCTTAAGCTTGGTTTTGATATACACCATTGGAGCATTTCTTACCCTGGATGCTTGCAGGATCATATGAATACAGTTTCTCACCTTCAGTTTGGGTAATTTAACCTGGTCAACCCAGTTTGACCAAGTCAAGCATGGTTCCCAGGGCAGTGACTCAGAAAATAACATGGTCTATATTTGTTCTAGACATGCCCAGTACCAATATTGCGGTTTCAGTTTTGAGAGTTTGGCCCCAGTTCTCTTGATAAGTGATTATTATCACTTAATTATTGGTTAAATGATCAAGTTTTATTACAGATGGCAGTATGTTTGGTTCTCCTAGAGCACAGCAGTGTTCCAGGGGGTATGAATAGTCACTTATACCATTTTTCTATGTCTCCAGATCATCCAAAGCAGTCAGTTTGCCCCATTTTTCATCCTGGCTAGAGTTATGTCAGATTTGTCAATTTTTAGAGGT
This sequence comes from Pseudotsuga menziesii, assembly GCA_001517045.1. Lineage (NCBI taxonomy): Eukaryota > Viridiplantae > Streptophyta > Pinopsida > Pinales > Pinaceae > Pseudotsuga > Pseudotsuga menziesii. Next base: position 358,705 of record LPNX010056831.1, on the reverse strand, counting down.
TGTACCAGCAAAAAATGAACTAGGAATTTCACTGAAAAATCGATTTTCCCAATTGGGTCAAGGAAATGGCTTGGAATTTTGGCAGTTGATGTGTCTCAGCATACCGGACAGTTTTCCAGCAGTTTTTAGTCAGCAGATGTCCGGATTATTTTTATCTTGGCTCAGCCAATGAGGAAAGCCCCCCAAGGGGCGCCCCCTCAACTAGGCTAATGATGTATTTCATTGTTATATCATGTATTATGAAGTTGTAAAGGGGCCTAGGGTGAATTAAGCCCCTAGTGACCCCCTCCTATTTATTATCATGTCACATCTTATGTTATAATGTGTCTCTCGCTTAAGATAGGAGCCCTTGAGCAAAGTGCGCCCCCTCTTTGACTTAGTCACTTGATACATGTGATCTATGTATTGTTGATCTCCACCATTGATGATGTTTTAATCTCAACCATTGGATGTAAAAGTGATTTAGGGTTTACGTCTCTCTCAAACTATTTAAGAGAAGTGACCCTCCCCATTGTAATTCATGAGCTCTGGTACCGAAATTTGAATAAAGAGATTTTTTTCTGGGATTACACTCTGAGTTCTTCTGATGTGTTGATGATTTGTTGATTGGTATTGCTATTCTTTTATACTCTGAGTTTTCAGTTGGGTATTCTTATTGTCCAATCCTTTTACCCAATTAGGTGTGTTGAAGCTTTAATTTCATTAAATCGACCTTGTCCTGGGTATTTCCCATATTTCTTATTAAATCCCCCAAGGTCCTCTGTCTGATCATATGAACAAACACACCAACCCTATATCTGTTTGAACTCTGTAAGCCACTGATCTGGTTGATTCGAGTAACATTCCCATATTTCTTAAACACCCGTACTTGAATGTCCCTTAAATTGTGGCTTATCCCTTAAATCTAGGGTTTCCAGCTCTCACCTTACGTATTCACCCTTTTGGCTTGATCTGGTGATTGGTTGTAGATCAATCCTTTCAAGATGAGATCGAGTCTCCCCCATTGTCACTCGGGCATTCAGTGGCATAAAGCGAAGGAATCCCTAACCGACATGACAACCATCCATCTTTTGGGGGTTAGGGTTTTCGTAGGTCGCGGCTTTGTTTGCCTGACCCCTCTGCCATCCAGTATTGGATTCATCAATCAGGGCAACTACAAGATCCATGATAACATTTTTAGCACCGTTGTCGAGGAGGCAGAGGCCTACCTTAGTTCGACAATTATCCTTAAGCTCTACTCCCGTTCTCTTTGCCACAATTTTGGCACCGTTTTCGGAGAGGTAGAGGCTTACCTTGGTCCATCTTACGTACCTTCGGTGTCTGTGAATGCGTTTACCCTTTTTTCCATTCATATCACATCTGGTTTTAAATCTAGTTGTTGCATTTTCATTTTTATAAATCTACACAATCACTGTATTGTTTCTATCTCTCTCACGACATTTTATTTTGGTGAACACGGCAATTCGTTCACCTAGCAACTCCACAACACGACTCCACTGAGAAGCGAACCCATCCCATAAATCATAATGAACTCAAATCTATTCCTCCAATTTTTCAATGAAATCAAGGAAAATCCATCCAATCTTAAAAGACAACTTCTATCTCGTTTGGACTTCTCTGAAATCTATGAGGCACCTCATCCTATGCCAAAAGAGTACAGTGAAGGGTTGCCTCGTTTCTTTGCAACTTCAATCAAATCAATTGAAAATCACTTGGATACTTGTTGGTGTTATATGGAATCCCTAGGCGCAGAGCATGAAGATGTATATATGTGAGCCCTATGTGAATCCTTAGGAGGTAATGCCGATTTCTAGTTATATACATTAGCACCAGGATCCATCACTAGATACAACATGTTGACTAAGTTATTAAGAGAAGAATGGGGTAAGAAGATTGATGAATCCATATAGACATATAATGATTGTGTTGTTGAGGATCAGTCTGATAAAGATGATCAGGATAACCATAATGAGATAACTGACGATTTTCCTTATCAAATTGATTCCTCCCCTCCCGATCCAATAATGGACATGCCTTTGAATGACTCTTTGATGCAAGAGAATGATGATAATGAGCAAATCTCAACCCTTCAGGATTATGACCTTGGTATTGGCATAGAAGTGTAACTTCTTAGAATCTTATCATCATTATCTGTAGAAGAGGGAGATAAGATAAGATAAGATAATTTTATTAATGTCCAACTAATGACCACCAAGTACGTCAACGGGACTGTCGGTTACAATGATGTCCGTGCTATGCGGGAGGACCAACCGGTCCCCTTTTAAAAGGAATACAAAGCAAAAAAATATAATGAACACTGCGAACTAGGTTGAAGTATGAGAGAGCTCCAGCCCCGACCCCGACTTCCAAACTCTGCACTAGGATGGAGATGCTCTGGTGGAGAAGATCCCGGAGCTGAGAGGACGAAGGAAGGTCTACTCCTCCTAACATCCGAGGCTGAGAGAAGAGAACTGAGAAAAAAATAGTAATGTCTGCTGGCCCAAAGAGGAGCTAGTGGGTATGAGTCGTTTGTTGCGATGCTGCTGGTGAGGTCTAGAGGACCTAGTTCGTCTCTTTGGGAGAGGCCTGGGACAAACCTTCTGTTGAGGTCTTGTGGGTTGGGAACCACGGATCCTCACTAATCTGGAGACTGGATCGGTATCTAAGTCTGTAGGTCTCTTAGTGCCCCTAGCTGGTGGTAGCACGCTGAAGAAAGTCATAATCCTCTGTGTTGTGTCGGGCCTGGTGGGGGGCTGGAGAAGATGTGCTCAAAACCTGAATGTCTCCTTAATATAGAGTGCTAGACATCTCTAATTAGGACATCTAAGAAATTTGGCTAGGGTGTGAGGACCTCTGAACAAGCAATGGAACCAACCCCTAATCGCATAGTATATAGGGCACCTGAAGATAAAGTGCAACTCGGTTTCCACTTCCTGTAGGTGACATAATTGGCAGATCCTGGTCGATATATCAATCTAGTGATCTGTCTCCACCCGAAGTCTATGAGGTTCTACTCTAAACTGACCGAGAGGGATCCGGAGAGCATGCATCTAGTGGCGGAGCATGTAATGGGGTCGGACAATGAGCCTGTTTCTGATCTCCAGGAAGTGCTCTACGTAAAAGGCCATCTTTGGACACAACCCTCCGGGGGAATTGGCCCAGGTGATCTGAACAAACTGTTTGTAAATATCCTCTCTGATGATCTTATTTAACTCCTGTTGGGTGGATAGGAGATGGTCGGGCGCATTCAAAGAGAAGCGAAAAGGGGGGAGCCAATCTACCTGAACCCCTACTGATTCAAGAAGGACTGAGACCCCTGAGAACAAACACTTGGCTCTGCATGGATGAGTGGCACGAGCGACAGCCTTGGAGGAGCAATAAGTTAAGTATGGATACCTGTCACGACCCTTTAGTGTATGCAAATCCCCGGACCCGATGCAAGAAGGAAACCAATCCGAAGATCGTCTCAAGGCAGAAGGGTTGAACCCCAAACTCAGGCAGGATGATGTGTTGCGATACTATGTTCTTGCATCGGATGATGCGACAAATAAGGAGAATTTGGACTCTCTCAGCCGAAGCCCAATCCAACTCAAGTAAAGAGGGTCCTCAAATTTCTGATCCGTAGAGGACAGTAGGATGAATCAAGGCGTCCATGAGGATCATCTTGGACGAGATATCCTGGAAACGATGACGAAAGCATTGTCTCTCAAGAAGCGCTAAAGATCCATATCCTTTGTTTATTCGGGGCTGAAGAGCTGATCGCAAGTTGAAGTGGGGCCCTGAGAACTGTACCCTCAAATAAGTATAGGTGTTGGTAATCTCGACTTCCTCCCCCTTGAATAGGAAGCGGAAGCTCGAGGTTTTCTTCACCCCTTTGAAGATCATAATGTTTGTTTTACTTAGATTCACCGTCAATTTCCGAAGATCACAAAAAAGGGACAAGGCATCTAGTTGCCTCTGTAGAGAACAAAATGATCACTATCAAGAACCATCCATAGTTGATTCTCTCGTCTGTGCGTCCATGCAAGATCCTCATTGCCTAGTTGACAATTATTCTAAATCAAATTTTGATCATATCTCAGAAGAAGATCAGTCACATGATAATTATGATACGATTATAAGTGAACCTGGTCAAGAACATTCTTGTCCTAATGATATCGACAAAATTCCTTATCCATTCCTTAATCCGGATGTGTCAGTTAAATGCGTGGATACTGACCTTGCTTCAAATATTTCCATCATTCTTGGAACTCAATTGAAAACTTTTTTCTCTCATCAAATTCTGAGATCATTTATTCCAAGTCATCTGGGAGAAAATTCTCAATCCACCCTCCCGTCCCAAGTTTACGAGTCTTCTTGTATGGGTTTGTGTTCTGATCAAGATGTCACTTTTGAAATCTTTAGTCAGGAGGCTGAGCATTGTTGCATAATTGGAAAAAAAGCGCTTCATTTTCCTTTCAAGTTATCTTGGATAAATAACATTTTTCAGTTCATCAATCTTTCTTACGGGTGGCTAGAAAAGGTATATATAGATAACTTTCATCTTTTCTCCATTTTGGAACAACAAATGGGTTTGATTTCAATTTTAACTTCACTGCAATACAATGTGTCCCCATTTGGATTTTCCACTTTTTCGAGAGTTAACAGAATTGAATGTCGTAGTTCGGAAGAGGAGAAAACAAAGAATTTCTTGGAGTGGCTGAATTATGAGTCATATTGCCTTTTTCCATCAAGAACGAACTAGTTCCACTTTTATGATCCTATCGATATCTTGATGGATGAAGTTTGCAAAAATCATTCGCATCCCCAGCATGATTTTATTCCATACTATCCATGTCTTTCTCCCATTCTCACGCAGCAAGTCAAATGGCTTCAATTTCTTTTCACATTACTTCCAAACTTTCTTTGACTTGTTGTATCATTAACTATAAGGAATGATCAATTGATTTGTTCAGCAAGTGATTGCATTGGATCTATGATTTTACTTAGCACTTGTTTGATCGGTCAGTTAGAATAGGTAGGGTTGAATAAGCTCTCTGAGCAGTAGTTGAATCTATTTTTCTATCTGATTGATGCATGAGTCTTCCAGTTTTTGAGTCTTGTATGTGTTTAGTTCTTTACTGCATTTAAAATGATTAGATTAGAGTTCACTTTTCAACACTTTATTTTCTTGTCAGTTTATTTCCGCATATATTTTTTCCCATACATGCTATTCTGGTATTTCTTGCTTCCATGTGGGCGGATAGTAGGTAATATCTGGAGAGGAAGCAAAATAGGTTGAAGTGCTCGATTGTTGTTGCTGATGGTGCTATAGACCAGAGATCTCTGAGGTTCTCAAGCACTCTCTTCATTAGAGCACTTGTCCTAGTTGGAGCCAGATGTTATCACATATACATTTTGCAGCTGGGCTACCATGATGCAGCATACAGACTTGTCTCTTATTCTATTCCGGGTTATTTTTCACATGGGTTATTAGCATGGATCCTTACAACTTCAGCCTTTCCAAAGCCTTGTTGAGCGTATTTTCCTTGACAGGACTGAGACTCATTGGTCCATTGAGATGATTTCAGTGATGAACTAGTTCATTTCAGTAGATTAGCAGATCAGATGTGATACACACAGTTGCAGAGGGGCGTTTTCAATTGGAGACAGGTATATATGGTGAGATCAGGTATATGCTTCTTAGGTTTCACTTTGCTCTATGATGTATGTCAAACACCTATGCTTGTCATGTTCGGATGTCAACGTGTGTGCTGCTACTCACACATGTGACGTGTAGCTGGGACAGTTCATCCCCTCTGTTGCTACTCACATCTCAGCTACTCTTCCCTCCAATCTGTGAAGAGACTCAGCAAGATAACTCTCTCACTGTCAAGATGAGAAGACTCCTCTGTCTCAGAAGATATGCCCTCTCTCTGCTCTCAGGAATGTGCCCCAGCTATCTCGAATGGATATGCCCTCCTTGGTCAACTGAATCGCTCAGCTACTCTGATCATCTGACTCACTCAAACGACACTGAATATTGTCTTTCGAATATCCTTTTAAAATTTTCCAGTGAGATTAGGGCTCAAGACCCTAATTTGACTTGAATGCAAAATTTCACTTGTGTTAAAAACTATGCATCAAAAACAATGTAAACTGCATTCATCCAACCTCGATGCACCTCCCTACACACATATATGCATACCAAGCAATCATGCACATGCACATGCATCTCTCATGCCCATGCATCATGCATCATCACCCATCAAAAGCTGGTGCACCACTGCACACATACATCTAACTGAAGAAGTACTGAACACTGCATCTCTTCAATCACTGAAGCCATGCCAACCTATTGAAGTGCATCTCATACTCCAACCTACTGCCTATACAGATGATTCTCCTCCATGCTAGGAAGAACCACATGGAGGACATCCCGAGTTACCAAAATCAACATTACCGAGGATGCAAACATGACATGACAGTTGGATGGTTATGATCAAAGTGGCGCAGCGTCAACTTGGTGGACTCTTTTTGAGATTAGCTTTGGACCTTGGGAGTGCAATATTAGTCAGTATAGTAGCTAAAATGGAGGCAAGAGCCAGCTTTTTCTCTCATGAGATTGGGATCCTAGTAGAGCAGTTTCTTGAGGGGTTGATTGAATGTTACAGTATCAGGATGCTTTACATTTTAGCAATATCGAGGAGGATTTTTATGTCTAGTAAGACCACTCACCTAGTGGAGGATACTTCATCCCTTCCCGATTGGTTGGGGACCCTAGTACCACTTCCATTTTAGATCAGTACACTCGATGGATTGACAGGTTGTTGTGGCAGTACTTGAGGACAAGCAATCTTTGAGAAGGGAGGACTATGATGTTCCCTTCCACATGATGTTTCCTATAGGGACCAACGAGTAGCTTATTAGACTCCCATAGACTAAAATCATCTTATTTGGGGATTATTTTAGTGTTTTAACATGGTATTTGTGTAAAGAAGAAAATAAAAGGGGAAGAACTCATCCATATTGGTCATCCTTATTGATTTGGACATTGTCTATTGAGACCGTCTAGGGGTTAGTCCGGAGTTTCCGTTTGGGGTTGGCGAACTCCACCCATTAGGGTTTAGTTTCGGTGGCGACATAACCACCCTAGCTAGACACAAAGGAGTATCCATTCCGGATTCTTATGTGAGCTTCATCTTTGGGGTTGGCAACATTTTGAGCATCCAATTAGTAGTAGAAGAGCCTTGCCATATTCCCGGTATTTGGTAGGCTTATTGTGTGGTTTCAGTTTCCATAGCAACCATAGAGATTGTAATCTCAGTCAATTGGTAATAATAAAATGCTCATATTGTCCCTCCATTTTTGGTATGTTTGCAAAATATTTGATGAAATGTTTTTGTTTTTTATACTAGGGGAATTGGCAATTGGGGACTGGGCTGGTACTCGCGTGACAAGGGGTCCAGGGATCCATTCCCGCTACCACTATACCCCTAGGTTCCCGAGAACAGCCCGCAAGCATGGGACACAGGTAAGCCCGGGTGTGATTTGAACTCGTGACCTCCTTTACAACATATGACTTCATATCAAGCGAATCACCAATGAGCCACACCCGTGTGGGATCTAAAATGTTAAGAGGACATGGGGGTGGGCTTTGATCCACTTATGTGTCCACGGGTCACGAGATCATTTAATACAATCTCTCTAGGTGGAGCCACATGTTCGACCACTACCTCAAGGTGCCCCCATGGCTCCAGGTAAGGCCCTCATTGGAATTGAACCTTGCCCACTGGTGAAAAACTCCTCGCTCTTCACCAATGGATCCAACCCCTTTGGGAGATGAAATGTGTTTGTTAAAATGAATCTATGAATTGTTTACAAAGTGTTTGTATTGAGAACATCGTAGATAGCACCTCACTCCACTCTAATGGATATTATAATGTATTTCAGCCATCAAGTCCCTTTCTGACCTCACACATTAGGGGGCATCTGTTATAGCTCAAATCGGCACTTCTCTATCTATTGCGACAATTCAAATGACGACCCCTAAGTGTCCTTAATCGTTCACAAAAAAGGACTTATGAAAGACGGAAGAGCCTATGATTTGACTCCATATGATGGCCCTTATCCCTAAAATGACATCCCAAGTCATTTTCCCTTCAAAACGTCAAAGTTGCAACCCCAAATGAGCCCCATGCACCTTTTACACTAGCAAGGTGCGTGCCATGCTAGTTGCTCTTGAGCAGAGTGTGTGGGCCTCAAAAAATCATCAAAAATAATAAAAATTCAAAAAGAGGCAAGTTATGATAGTTGTATTAGTTTAAGCATCGGTTGTAACTCTCTAAACTGTATGGGAACCATCTAAAACTATCTCCATCATTCATAAAAGGAGATGAGATGGGCCACCAAAGGAAGACAACCCATCCATATTGTCACACTGAAGAAATCTCATTGCAAATCTGATCCATCCATTCTTCTCATTCCTCATTGACCCCTATCTATGAACATCCATTCCATAAATGTTGGAGTCGCTCATCTTGTGTGATCTCTACCTCAAGCACATTTGGAAACCTACTTGGTTGGAAGTGGGGTTGTGAGGGAATCAAGAGCACATGAATCTAGTTAAAGGTCTCGAAAGGTGTTGAGTAGTGAAAAAATAATTGTTGTATATTGTTTCATTGCATCAATATAGATTCGACATCTTTCCCTCCCCCCAAAAAGAAGTGTCTAATGATTAATTGTTGATTCTTTGAGAAGTAATTTGTCATTAAGAAGAATATTGCTTTAATTGATCATTGTTATGTACACGCTCTTGTTTCAATTTGATCTATATTTATAGCCAAAAAGTTTTGAGGAAGGGTGATTGGTATTTTGCAAGTTGGAGATCGACATTGAAGAGCAAAGTGGAAGAGGAGGACCAACCTTCGTAAAAAGGTGCATCATTTCTCTCTCTCTTTCTCTCTCACATTTGTTCATTTATGTATGCATTAAGGTGTAATAGAGTCAACCCTAGTTGAGTCTGATCAACTCATCAAACCAATCTATGAGACAATCTTCATTCAATTCAATATGTTGGTGACCTCGCCCTAATCATAAGATCAAATTCCACACAACAAATGGCAAAGTGTGTAATGTGGTTGAACAATGAGAATATCTCTCAGATCCATGAAATGTACAAATGACAACAAATAGCATACCATTATATGCCCAAATTGGTTGGAATATTTCATCAAGGTTTTGTGGTAGGAAAGAGCTTATGAAGTCTACTTTCAAGTTAAGATCAAGAGAGTTACTTTATTAGGAAAATAACTAGGCAAAATCTAGATATTGCATGCAAAGACCATTTCCATAACAAAATAAAAAGGAACTAGAGAGATAGGAACTTTCACACCTAGTCCACTTTAAAGGTAGCAAAATTTGCTCTTCAACTTGGCTTGAAACTGAAATTTATCATCCACAAGCATTAGCATTCACATTCTAACAATATTCGTCCATAAAATGCCCCACATTTAAGAAGAAAGAACCACTTTATTCATTCGTTACCTACAGTAGATACTAGAGAAAAAAGTCTCCAAAGCTTACAAGCATCTTCAACAACCATTACAAGTGGAGGAGCCTACAAAATATAGAGTTTGGACTCAACAAACTCCACAATAAAATAATAATATCTCCTAGATCTAATATAGGATAACAAAAACTAACAATATATTCTAACTAGCAAGAGAGGATGAGTCCAACAAATAATAAAATAGGTGGATGAATGCCACATATACAATCTCCAACCAATAGAAACTCAAGGAAAAAGGACATCCCCTCAATCTAGGTGGTATACCACGTCAAAACCCTCCTACAAATAGATAAAATACTCCAAGAGAGGTGTGCTCCACAAGGAGACTAAATAAGTGTAGCCACAAAATACCAAATGACTAGGGTTTGAGACCTTAACCTCCACATGGGCGAGAAATACCAATAAAATATGAGGGTTGTTCCTCAATAACCTTCAAGTACAAGTTGCATCACTAGATCAACGTTCCATTCTTCGTGCCAAGTGCATGCATGCACCACACGAGTGGCCTCCCAAGAGAAACATGCCAATAAAATGATAAGCAATGTGTAAAATAGCTCTCCCATGTGGCACATGTGATCTCCCAAGGTGGCACATCCTCCTCATGTGTAACAAACTCATAGAAATATGTTTTAGGAAGTGGATACAAGGTAGAGGATACCAACAAATGAATAAAATAATACCATGACCATGTGCTAGTTGACCACCTCTCAACAACATCCAAGATCTAGGGTGGCAACTTCATCTCTAGAGTAGAATAACAATAAAAAAATGGGAAGCACATCAACATGTGTGCCAAGGGGATGAGCATTCCTCCAAAGTAGCATGATCTAAGTTCAAAGTTCAAACAACCAATCTCAATTGTGAAAACATGCAAATAAGCCCAAGCATTCAAGAGAGGAAGGCTCCACATGATAAAAAGGGGGTCAAAGTTTTAAACTATGCCTATATAATCAAATCAACATGAACATGTGTGCACTAAGGGTTAAGGTGCGTGATATAATAATGTGAAATAAACCTCAAATACATCACCATGAGCAAGGGTGCTCTCAGGGTGCTCTCACTAGGAAGGTGTGACCACATATAATACATCAAATAAACCCATAATCAACTCTTAAACATCATTAGAGGAGTGAATAAGCTAGGGACTCTAATAATGTGATAGAACCATATAAATGTGCCAACATAAGGTGAAATAAGTTAATAACCCATGCACTAGGTAAAAGACATCCCCTAGGCAAAAACTGTATCACACAATCATCTACGTCATGCCGAACCCTTGATAACCATATGAAGAAAGATACATGTGCCAAATGCTCTAAACAGAACGTCTAGCAACAAAGTCAAGGTGGAGTCCATATGAAGAATAATAATGAAGTTCTATAGGACTAACCATGTCATCCGTTGCATCCAACCACATCTCCTCGAGGAATAATCACCTGAAGTGCTTATACCACATATCAATTATACCATCATATCATATCAAGGTACAACTAGTGCTCTATAAGTAATGTATAACTAGTCAATCAATGGTGCTCCTGCAGAATTCTCGGGGCATATGCAAATAACTCTGCGCCATCACTCTCTTCTAGACATCATAGCACCCAACTGTTGAGGCAGTTTGGCAGTCAACGTTCCTAACCAGTGAGGCAACTAATAGGTCATACCATATGGGTAATGCCACGGAAAGTATGTACGTCCATAAATGGCCCCTGTATATGTCCAAGGACCAATCAATGCCATCCATTCTGTACAACCTATGCAATTGGATTGAGATGAAGAACATGAAAGTGACCTCATGCAATATGAGGGGTAACAGACAACCATCCTTAGACTGATGGAATGCTACACATAGTCCAGACTCCATACTCTGACGACAATGCAGCCTGAGATACCATCAAGACTTGGGATCAAATGAGATATACCCTGATCAACCAATTTTTCGCTGAAATAAGTTTAAAAAATCCGCAACAAAACTGATAGATTGCTTGCTCGGCTACCTGTTTCGCCTAAGAGACATTAAGTACTTCAATTTGTTTCAAGGATTGTCACCTTATTTAACAGACGTAGTAACCGCGTCAACCACAATAAAGAAAGCCATTTCCACAGCTCTGCAAGTGTACTTTTGGTTTTGAACAGGTAAAGCTAGGGACTCGCGCGTAACTCCGTGTTAATTAAGAACTTACGTTTTCATCATGGTTAGGAAAATCCACACCCGGCAGCCTAGGAATTTACAAGTTAATCCAATTACAGGCAGCTTAGGAATTTACAAGTTAATCCAATTACAGGGACGAATAGGAAAAATCCTAATGAAATTTTGAAGAGATAAACCAAATGACATGAACGTTGGTATTCTAAATAAAAAAAGTTTACAAAATAATTGATAATACTTGAAAATTAATGACAAGTCTTATGAGGCCAGTTGGTATTAGAGGGTTCTGTTTGTTTGTTAAGCCTTTCAGGACAAGTCTTATTAGGCCAGTTGGTATTGGAGGGCTTCTGTTTGTTTATTAAGCCTTTTCAGGATTCAAAACTTGACATTGGTGAGAGACACCTAGAAATCCAACCACTTTAAAAGTGGGTGCAATGGCGAAGTGATTTTGACAGTTCACCCAGCGATGCCCCTATATCACAGTTTGTTAAACCACATACTGTCCAGTAATACACTTTATAGCAAACCAAAAAAAAATTAAAAAACAATTATTTCATATTTAACCAAAATGTAATATCTTTAACATGTAAAATGTAGGATATGTAATATCTGGCCAATCCATTTCTAAAAGACTAAAAAACGAGGCAGTCACAGAAAAGATCTCGCTCGGTTCATCATATGTAATGCCAAGTTTTCCAATAAGGTCATACTCTAGGAAGTGAGGAAGAATCCTTTGAAAGTCTTTATGGAAATTATTTATGGCTCAGTTAAAAGCGCCATTAATGGGATCGAAGCTCATATAGCAAATGTATCGTCTAAATTTGGTTTTATTTTTAGGCTCATTGTCACTCCCACATCTTTCAGCGAAAATTTATCCTACAGACACGAAATGAGCTCCAAAATTTGTTCTACAAAAACGAAAATGAACCCAAGAAACAGGGTGAGTTTGTGAAAAAAAATGGAATATGTCCTTACAAAAGGAGCAGTTTGTTCTAATTGCACTTCTGCTTCAGAAGAATGAGACGCCTTCTAGTGCTGTACCAGCTGATTTGATCTAACTGCACTTCTGCTTGAGAAGAATAAGACGCCTGCAAGTGCTATACCAGCTCGTGCAATGAGAAACAAATCTCACCCCTCCTATCTCGTCTCAGCCATAAGGAAAAGCTGTGGCGTGTGTGTTTTACTCCAACCTGCATATATACCATTGGTTTTTGGAGTTCGTTGGAATTTCTGGATTCAGGCTGTTCGTGGATTATATTTTCAATGCAAGTCAAGAGGTTTCTGACCATGCAAGTCAAGCTGTGGGGCATTTGAATTGCAAGTCAAGGTTTTTTGTACTAAGCAAGTTGTGGATTATATTTTCAAATGCAAGTCAAGGTGTTTCTGACCATGCAAGTCAAGCTGTGGGGCATTTGAATTGCAAGTCAAGGTGTTTTGTACTAAGCAAGTCGAGCTGTGGGATATATGTTTTATTCCACCTCCATAAACGCCATTTAGATTTTTGGAGTTCATTGGAATATTTCAGGCAGTTTGTAGATTATATGTTTTTCAATTGCAAGTGAAGGTGTTTTTTTGGCTACGCAACATTTGAATTGTAAGTTTGAGGTGTTTTTCACTAATCAAATCAAGGTTTGTGGGGTATGTGTTTTATTCATCTTCATATATAACTTATCTATCTATATATAGATAGATAGATTGATTGATTTTTTGAGTTCATTGGAATATTTGAGGCACTTTGTAGATTATATATTTTTCAATCGCAAGTCAAGGTATTTTTTACTATGCATTTGAAATATAAGTCTAGGTGTTTTTCACTAATCAAATCAAATTTTGTGGGGTATGTGTTTCATTCATCTTCATATATAACAGTTATATATATGTATGTATGTATGTTTTTGAGTTTATTCAAATATTCTAATAAACTCCAAAAATCTACATTGTATATATATATATATATATATATATATATATATATATATATGTATAACATGTAGATTTTTGGAGTTTATTGGAATATTTGAATTGAGGGGGCTTGTGATTATATTTTTCAATTGCGAGTCAAGGTGTTTTTTACTATGCAAGTCAAGTTGTCATGCATTTGAATTGAATTGCAAGTTGAGGTGTTTTTGTACTCAGTAAGTGAAGTTGTGGGGGTATATGTTTTATTCCACCTTTACATGCCATTATCAAGTTTTATTTTAAAAATATATTATTATGTTTTGTTTTTAATGTAATGAATTTTTTTCCCTCGAAAGAAAAGGCACAATTTTCTATTTATATTAAAAAATCGTTTTATATAGTTCCAACGCTGGAACTTTCATATAGTCAAGTCGGCATAAAACATCAAAATTATTGTATCTAGATCGGCTCTAAAAGTGTGTTGGTTGTGATATAAGAGTTCCAAAAAAATTGACCAATATCACATAAACATCCAAAAATTGGCAAGATATGTGCCAGGAAACAAAGATTCCATAGTGCCAAGAAAAGAGAAGATGACGCAAAACAAAGAGCCCTCAGAAAATCGTCGGAGCAATTTATTTCAACTCGTATCCTTGTATTCCCTTCGATGCCAAATGTCCTCCCCTGTCAATAAAGCCCTTTTAGATAAAAGATCAACATTTTGGTCTCTCTCTCTCTCTCTCTCTCTCTCTCTCTCTCTCTCTCTCTCTATATATATATATATATATATATGTTGGAAGGTAACATGATGTAGCCTACCCAACACTCTATCAGTGGTATCATATATAAGGCCAAGGCAGAGATTTATGGGCCTATAATGGTTCTTGGAGCTGTCAATGACCATATTAGAGTCGCCCAGGATTTGAACTTGTTAAACCTGAAGATGTACAACCATCTTAAGTCCAAGATGCAGTGCCTGGAACTTTGCATAATTATTTGAAACTGCACCCAAGCCAACAGCATATGAAAAGTGATGAGTCATTGATAAATGTAGAGATCTACCAGCACCTCCAAAAGGTGGATGATGTTGAGTTGCACCATCAAAATATATCCATGGGATGGATAGATCAATGCAAGGGTCCTTGACTCTACGAATAAGATGATCCATGGAACTCTGAGGGAATAGTTTATGAATCGCCTAAACTTTAGATGCACATAAAAAAGGAGGAGATGACCGGTCTTCGAATACAGAGTTGTTCATGGCCTTCCAAATTTGAAATATAATGAGAGTCGGGAAGGCTTTAAAAAACTTATGGATAGGATTGTTGAACCAAGCAAAGAAAGCTCTAAGATATTAGCGCGATCCCAAATCAACGGATAACCAATCTGATATCAAAGGTGATCCCAGGACCCACACTTCAATAGAGAAACTGCATCAAACGAATAAGTGATCAATGCTTTCAGAGGATTCATAAAAAAGGGGGCATCTTTCCATCCTTTCCCATATTTTTAGCATTAAAAAAATACCAGACAGGAATGTGATTGGAGAGAACTAACCAAAATATGATCTTGCATTTAAAGGGGCAATTTAACTGCTAGATAAGTGCATGCCACTAGAGATGAACAGGTGGATCCTGTAGAGAACGCAAAACCAAATATCCATGTTTTGGGGTGTAGACACCGCCTTCTAGGTTTTTGGACCATAGTAGCTCGTCTAATTGCCCTGATAAATGAATAAATGAAGCTTTTAGTGCATGAATATATGAGTTGCATGCAAGTAAATAATCATGATGTTGAATACCCAAATGGACAACTAACAACCACTCTTTATCTAGAAGATTAGAATGCATAGGGTCTTGTACCTAGCTCTAATAGGTAAACCCTCGTTCCCTTAGATCCTCCACAAGAGGGGGGGTGGGGGGGAAGATTGTTCCCATACCCACCTATCCAAGGATCTTGACAGATCATGATGCAAGTTAACCATCACCCACTTTCCATTCTATCCAATCCCCGATAAGGTCAAAAGCAAGAATGATGGCTTTCTAGGAGTTAGAAATGTTCTTATGTTTGTTATCTCTGAAATGAAACCATTCAAACACAGAAAGCATGTTGATATACTTATTGATCACCACAGACACCCATAAGCCTTTACCTTTTAAAATCTTCCATACACCCTTAGGTGCCAACGCTTTAGAGAAACAATATAGGTCTTTAAGGCCCCATCCACCCATGGATTTTGGCCAAGTTATGGAGGACCAAGCAACCCAATGAAATGGAGAACCATCCAAAGATACTTGCCAGATAAAATGGAAGCATAATTTCCTTATCTGATCCAATATACCATTGGGCACATAGGCCAAAGAGACCCAATAAATTGGGATGGCCTCTAGGACGGTCTTAACCAAAATGTACCTACCACCTCTACTTAGCCACTTGTTGCATCAAAGCTGAAAGTCTTTTCTCAATTTGACCAATCCTTTTTCAGATAAGCATTAGCTTTCAAAGAAAAGCCCAAATTTTATTTATTTAATGAATTTTATATATGTGGGTGTGTTTTTGTAGGACAATTATTTATTAATGTGTCACATTTTATTAAAATGTTTTTATGTTTTCTATTTATCATATATATTATAATTTATGTCAATGGGGCACCTACAACCGCATGGTGTAGTCTACCAAAATAATGGTTAATTAGTTGTATGTGAATATGATTGTTGTTGTGGCCTTCTCCCTTCTCTATGTGCAAAAATAAAAATAAAAAATTATTGTTACACATATACAAACAAAAATTAATTTCACATTTATTAAGATATGTGGCTCACAAGAGCATATAAACTTCAATATACCATAATTCTTAAGCCAATGAACATTGCCACAAGGAAGTGATACATTTTATGGTGTTGTCTTTCTATATAACTTTATTACATCCCTTAAATTATATTAATAATGTATTTTAGATCAATATTGTAGTAGATATTTTGAATTTGTCTTATAATGTGGGTAATATATATTTCATTAAATTTAGAGTTATATATTCCATTTAGAATTTAGAAAGTAAGTTTTTAAAAAAATAGAAAATTGTTTATTTAACTACCTTTTTTTTCAGCAGAAAAAATACCAGATCTTGATATTCTATTGAATCAAAGATCATCATATACATTCAGTCAAAGACTGTCTCCATAGGTAGGTTCAGCAAGGGGTTCTCTTGACTCAATGAGTCTCCGTCATCATACCATGGTTAGAGAGACACAGCCTGTTGAATTGCAGGCTTTTATCATCACTCTTGTATAGACAGGTCAGATTTTATCAATTTCCTGATATGAGCAGAAGTAATATAAATCATGAGCATAAGAAGATGACTGAATGTCTCTTCATGGGATTGCTTAGATCCCAGTTAATGACAACATAAAAAAGTGCTTAATGGGCCAGCACATACTAATATAACTGAAAATTACCATGATCAGTAATCTTGCCAAACATATATTCCTGGAAATTCCCAAAGCCTGAATCAAGAGAGAGTGCAACTTTTGAGAGACTATCGGCAATCTAGTTATGCTCACGATATATGTGTTTCATGATCATATCCGGAAAGTTATGCAGTAATTCTCTTATATCATCACACCAATCACTCAGATGAGGTATGTTCAGTGTGCCTTTTCCTGTAGCCCATGATATGATGACAAGGGAGTCTCCGAATAGAGAGTGAAGAGGGATTCCCATAATCTTTGAAACAGAGAGTAGAGCCCATAAAGCCATCAGCTCAGATTTAGTGTTTGTACTTCTTCCACGGCCCATGGAAAAATGAATGTTGTGTGAGCTATTCATATACAAAATAAAGCCTTCCCCCCTATGTTCTTGGCGGCTGCACCATCAAAAAACCCACAAGGATACTCCATCTTTGGAGGCAATCCTATCACTCTGTTTTTAATCTTTTTGGCAGGCACAGAGTATGAATGGAAGAGCATATCAATATGGTGAAGGACCAGATAGACCGCTGGATTGTTTACTTCGAAGATACAATTATTCATGTGTCTCCAAATAGACCATAAGGTGAAAAACAACAGGTATAACTTGGGATAGTCCAAAGAGTGATTTCTAACCCAATGTTCCAGATACAATCGTACAGAAGTTCCAAAGGATGCTTTTTTAAAGGATCTGGAGTCAAAGTGTTCAGATACAGCTGCAAAGGTATTCTTAGTAAAATGACAGTCCAAGAACAAATGCTGAGCCGTTTCTTCCTCTTTTTTGCAGAGCAGACAGCGACTAGGACCCTGTAAGCCACGTTTAATGAGCTGATCCCATGTTAATACTTTATTTTTTATGAGAAGCCATATAAAGCATCGGATTTTTTCAGGTATATTATATTTCCATAGAACCTAAAAAACAAGAGAAGTATCCAAATCAGGCTCCATAAAGTGATCCACCACACACTCATATGCCATTGCCGCGGATATAGATCCTGAGTAGTTCTTGTAAGACCATAGAAAACGATCAAGAGAAGACCTGAGACGTATCCTCCCATGTTCCATCCCCTTGACATATTCATCCCAAAGAATGTGCCATTCTCCACCAAGATCCAGGTCCGAGGCAGTGAGCTAATAGTTC
Organism: Pseudotsuga menziesii; assembly: GCA_001517045.1. Classification (NCBI taxonomy): domain Eukaryota; kingdom Viridiplantae; phylum Streptophyta; class Pinopsida; order Pinales; family Pinaceae; genus Pseudotsuga; species Pseudotsuga menziesii. The sequence continues at coordinate 340,502 of LPNX010056831.1, read as the reverse complement.
TGGGCTTCAACAGAGTAATTCCTGGCTTGTGCCATAGATAATATCCTGTAATCTTCCAGGTCATTGCGGATATCCTGAGGCAATATATAACATGTGCCCATACCTGTGATCAGGTCCACGCCTACCTTTATGCTTTCACCATTACCTACCATCCAAGTTAATCCCTTTCCAAGCCAAGTAATAGTGCTAATGAAGCCTTTCCAAATAACAGAGACACCCATAGCAGAGAAAGCTTTGCATCGAATCCATGACAGGACATTATTCTTCTTTAAATATTTCACAGAAATTAACTTGAACCAGAGACCATTGCCGCCTAGAGCAAGCCAAAAAGATTTAAGTCTTAAGGAAGTGTTGAACCATTCTAAATTTTTTATACCCGAGCCCCCTTGTGAAGTAGGCTTGGATAAAGAGGTCCAATCAACAAGATGGAATTTTTTCTTATTCCCCGTGGAGCCCCAAAGGAAGTCAAATATTAAACTTCTGAGTTTCCTCAAAATGGATTTCGGTAAGGGGACTAATGACAACCAGTACACCGGTAAGCTAGTCAGAACAGCCCTAATGAGAACCAGCCTCCCACCCAGAGAAAGAAGCTTGAAAGACCAATGTTGAATCCTATTCTCAAACTTTTTAATGAGCCATAACCAATCTTTTACATAATAACCCAAGGGTTTTATAAAATATCCAAGGTAATTTAATCCCAAAGAAAGGTCCCGGGTTTTGTAAGGTAGAGAGCGAGAGATTCTGTTTATAGACTCATCATCAACATTGTTGTATAGAAAGCAAGACTTCTCTGAGTTTATGAGCATTCCTGATGCTTCGCAAAAAGTATCCAATAAAACTTTGAAAGCTATCCATTCTTCACAAGAACCAAAACCAAAAAGAATCACGTCATCAACAAATAGGAGGTGAGTAAGGGATAGGTATTTAGAGATTTTGATCCCTTTTACCAGACCATGTTTGCGAGCATCATCAATAAGAAGGCTGAGTCCTTCAATCACAAGGATAAAAAGAAGAGGAGAAAGTGGACATCCTTGTCTGATTCCACGAGAGGCCGTAAAAAAATGAGAGGGGGAGCCATTGATAAGAAGAGCAAAATTGACCGAGGTTAGGCAACCCATTATCCAGTTAACTGCTTCCAGAGGCATACCAATTTGCAGGAGAATGAGCCTCATATATGACCAGTTGACTCTGTCAAAGTCTTTGGTGAGATCAAGTTTAAGGACAAGGGCACTTTTGTTCTTGGATTTTACATAGTGGAGAACTTCTTGGGTAATGGCCAGAGGCTCTGAGATCTGACGATTTTTTAGGAACCCAAACTGCTGAGGAGAAATAAATTTGTCAAGTAAGGGTTTAAGACGACTCGCAACAACCTTAGCTATCAGCTTATAGATCAAGTTGCAAAGAGAGATAGGACGAAAATCAATGAAGGTTGAAGGTTTGTCTTTTTTAGGAATGAGAGTGATAAAAGTCAAATTGAGAGAGGGCAGAACCTTCCCAGACAGGCGTGACTCTTCCACTAAATTCACCAGTTCATCCCACAAAAGATTAAAAAAAGCTAAAAAAAACTCTACAAGGAAACCATCAGGCCCTGGAGATTTGTCTTTCTTGAAAGACTTGAGGGCCCTTTCAATTTCCATAGAATTAACCTTGGAGGTAAAAGTTATCTGCTCCTCAGGGGAAAAATAGGATGGGTAGAGTCTGATCAAATTCAACTGAGCTGAAATGGTAGTAAGGTGATCATCACTGAAAATCCTTTTAAAGTGTCTAACACCCAGGTCTTTCAAATCCTGGTCACTTTCAACCACAGTGCCCTCCTCATCCTCTAGACCCCAAATCACATTATGATTTTTCCGAGCAGTAGCTACAGAGTGGAAAATTTTGGTATTGGAGTCACCCAAAGTTGCCCAAATCATCCTACTTTTAAGCTTGGCAAAAAGGATCTCATGATCCCTTAATTTTTTCAGATCTTGTTGCAGAGCCTTAAGAGAAGAGAGAGTCTCCAAGGAGAAGATACCTGTTGGTGAAGAGGAAAGAATATTATGGATTTCTCTCTCAATAATAATACTCTTATCTTTCAACTCGAGAGACTTGCGATGAGTCCATTCTTTGATTTTCGATTTCAATAGCCTAAGCTTCAACGTGGCTTCAACGTAAAGGAGTCCATCACAGAATCGGTGGGATCAAGGGTGAGGAGAGGCCACTCTTTTTTTATCATATTAACAAAATCGTCAAAAGCTAGCCAAGAGTGGTTGAATTTGAAAGGAAATACACAAGGAGAAGAGATCTCCCTCCATTCCAAGATAACCGGGTAATGGTCTAAAATGGCCAAGGGAAAATCCCAAACCCTGTGCTGAGGAAGAAGGTCAATAAGGTTAGAGGAAAGCAAGAATCTATCCAATCTTTTACTAATTCCATCATCACCCGAGCGGCCATTTCTCCAGGTTGGTCCAGCAAATTCAGGAGCTATGTCAACAAGTTGATGAGAAGAGAAAAGGTGAGTGAAGAAGGGGCCGAGAGGACCAGGGCGAGCCTTTTTACCCCAGACCTCAGAGCAGTTTAAAGTGAGATTAAGATCACCAGCTAAAACCAAATTAGGTTGGCTGAGAAGACCACCTTGATCAGCCAAATCCCAGAAAGTTTCCCGATTGGTATAAGGCCCATAACAGTTAAGAACAGAGAGATTCAATGAGGAACCCCGGACATGAGCTTTAAGGAGGATCCCAGCCACAATTCTGAAGGCTTTTATCTTGAAACAGTGAAGGTTCCAAGCTGCTAGTAAACCCCCCGAGAGCCCTGAGGAACTCAGAGCACAGTATTCCCATCCTGGGCGCAATTTAGAGAAGGCCAAAACAGCTAGATGCGAGTTGGTCATAGTTTCTTGTAAGATGATAAGATCAGGTGAAAGAGAAACAAAAAGGTTCTGGAGGCTTTTTTTCTTGGCCAGGCCTCCAAAGCCACGGACGTTAAAGGATAGGATCTTCATTAAGAACCAGAAGATCCAAGCTTCTTTGCTCTAAGGGCCCGAGAGGGGAAAGGTTGGACATTAAGTGCAGCTGCCTTCAGCCTTGCTGATAGAGGGGTATAATGGAGGGGTAAAGGAGGGGAGTTTGAGGAGGAAGGAGGATCTTTCTTCACTTTTCTCCAAATAGTCACATTCTGAAAGCGTATAGAGTCCAAAGGGAGGACCGAGGGAGATTGAGGTGTTTTGTCAGTGAAAATATCCAAAGAAGTTTGTCGAGAGGGATCCGCAAAGGAGGGTGAGGTGACCGGACTGCGAGGAGGAGAAGGAGCAGTGGATGGTCTGGAGCCAGGTAAGGGAGGGAAGTCTGAGTCCGTAAAAATAGAAGGCATCACAGAGTAGAGTGGTGGAGAAAGATGGGATTTTGTTAAAGGAGGCCGAGGTTCTTCTGGCATGGCCGACAATATAGAGGGAGGAAGTTCCTCCTCTAAAGTGGTTAAAGGAGTCTTAACAGGTGAAGAGACATGAACCCAAGACTCAAAGTTCTCTACTGAACCAGAAGAAGGGCCCGAAGCTATGACAGAATCAAGAAACAAGAGATCTTGCTCTGATGCATCATCAAAGAGGGAGCAAGCCTGAGAAAGCATACCTTTTGAGGGTGCGTCCTCGGCAGAGACCAATGTAATAGGCGAGGGAGATGGAATGCGATCCTGAGAGACGGGGGAGGTGTCAAGAGAGGCATTCCCTTTTCTGATCTCCGGACAGGTCCTTTGGAGGTGGCCTATAGCTCTGCACTTGCTGCATCGGAAGGGCACATTTAAATAGTCGAGCCTCTGCTGTATAATCCTTTCGAGACAAATGATATCAATCTCGGCTGGGAGTCCTGTGGTTAAATCCATTTCCACAAGGATTTTGGCCATCTGTTTGTCGTATGAGTGAAGGAAATCATCTTCAACGGCAACGAATCTCCCAATTGTATTCCTAATGCCCTTCATTACCTCGTGGTTCCACAGAGGGAGCGGCAAACCAGGAAGAAGGACCCACAAATGTCGTTTCTTGACACGTTCTCTTTGTGGGTCAAAGTGTATATGCCAGCGGTCCAGAACTAGAGACCCCTCCCGAATGCGCCATAAGGAGTTAAGAATCGACAGAGCATGTGCCTCTTCCAAGAACACTATAACTATCCAGCCTCTGGCTAACAAACTGATCGAACGAGTATACAAGAAGAGAGGTTTCCAATTTTCAGCCGCCCAGATTTGCCAATCGTTCTTTCCCATCCGTGTATATTCCAGTCTCCCTATAAGGGCACGAGTGCATAACGCCTCTACCCTGTCCATGAAAATGTCCCTTCCAAGAACAAAACGTAATTTTCCCTCCCGAACTTTGTGAGCCTTTGCAGTCCTGCGACTGCACGACCGAGAAGGTAGAAGGTCTTCTTCCATCTCAACACCAGGTCCTTGAAAATACCTCAACCGTCGAGGGCTGAATTCAATAGGTCACCAGATAAGCCAAAAACCAACGTAGGGGAGAGGCACAAACGAGAAGGAGAACCACATAATGACCACGTAGAGGTTTCCAGAATGGGATGACCACCAAGGGATTGTAAAGAGTCAACCCTTCAAAAAGAACCCAAGACAAAACATCATTAGAGAAGGTCCTGAGTGACGAAAGAAACCCCAGAATGCCGACAAGGAAACTAGAAGGACACTTGCAGACACTGAGTGGACAGCTGGAGAATAAAACCCTCAAAACCCAAAAGCTCTAGAAGGGTAACCCAACGACATAACTCAAAACCATCTGATACCACCCGAAAGTGCTACAAAAAAGATGTCGGTTAGAGCATAAAGAACAGCAAATTCCGGATAAACCCTCAATGAAAACCCATCAAGTAGTAACCGAAAAACAGGAAAAAGTCAGAAGGAGGATGACCACCCAGACCCAGCTTAAGTAACTTGAAGATTCCCACTTTTTTCTACTGGTTGGTACTAGTCCTCCACCGTGGAGGATGGACTCCAGTTGCCAGGTCCAGGTAAAGAACAGTCAAACCCTAAGAGAAGGATAAACCCTGGAGACACCCAAGTGCACTCACAACAGAACAAAAAATAGAGATAAAGGAAACCTTCGACAAGAGAAAAACAGAAGAGGACCCAGAAGAAGAAATTGAACCATCCATACAATCTAAGTAACAAAACCCTTCACCTCAACAAAAAAGTGACAGTGACATGATAACCCTCCAATGCCGGCAGAGTCATGTTAAGCAGAGAGGAGGACAGGATTCATGAATTTATTTCACTACTTTGAATGTATAAATTCACAAATAAATTTACACCAATGTTATCATTCTTATTATTGGATTCTTTATATTAGTTTTATTATTATTTATATTTTGTATCAAAGTTGATTTTGAATGAATAATAGATTTTGTGAGAAATAATATTTATAAAGTTATTTAATGATATTAATATAAATTTTGCCTCTATTACTATTATTACCTAATTTGTAATTATATATTAATTAGTTGAGTTACTATATTAATGAAGATGATAATTGTTATTAAAAACACAAGTCTAGAAGATTTACACCAAATTTTTAAAGTAAATTACAAAGTTATTTAAAGACATAATATGAGGTGCTTGTTGCTACAAAATTAATTCTTGTGAGTAGTTAATGATATATATATATATATATATATATATATTCACAATTTTATAGTACTAAATAAGAAAAATTATTATAATATGAAAGTAAGTCTAGGTTTACCATTTTAACTATCAAAACAATTATGAATTAAAATAGTAACATAATTTATTTATATTGTTATTATTTATATTTTTTTATTAAAAATTAAGTTAATTAAGATTATTATATTGCTATTAATAATCATTTTAATTGTAGTTTGATTATGAATTAAAATAGCAACATAATTTATTTATATTTTTTATTATTAAAAGTTAAGTTAATTAAGGTTATTATGCAGCTATTAATAATCAAATATTAATTGTAGTTTCATATTACATTAACAATTATGTTGAGTTACTACAGTATTAGGAGGTTGCACCATTTTATAGTTCATAACATAATTATACATTAGGAGTAAGTCTAGGTTTATCATTTGAACTATCTAAATTTTGTGTTAGAGTAGCAATTTAGTTTGATTCCATTATTATTATTTATATTTTTCTACTAAAAGTTAAGTTGATGGAGGTTTACTCCATGAATAATAGATTGTGCAAGAAACTTCTTAACTACTATAAAGTTGTTTAATGAAATTAACATTGTTTTATAAATTTATTTAATGAAATTAAAATTGTTTTTTAATATTATTAACCATATTAATTATAATATGATATTGTAGTCGGAGGGGGGTGTGATGTAGCTCTACGGCTCGAAAAAAAGTTCGGTTGGAGGTGGGGATTCTTATTCGTAGTTTTTGGCGATGTTTTTTTTTCGTATTTTTAGTTACACAGGAGACAAATCCACCTAGTCGAAGGAAGGCATAACTCGAAAGAGGATGTATGTTGACGAGGTTGATTATGAGGAGGAGCCCTTGTGCGGGTCGATCTTTTGCTCGGACATTGAATTTCACAGTACAGACAAATCGAGGAACAATGATAAAGCTACTCCATGTAAACAAGTGACGTTGTCCACGAAGGTTAAGGATGAGAAGAAAGGTATGCCCCCTCCATCCCCACACGAGTTACAAACTACCGACTCTGGTAATGATGATCTCAGACACGAATTAGTGTAGCAAAAACTAGGCCTGAAGAAAGACAAAGGAATTAGGCCTAAAGCAGGATTTCCAGGACTTTCGCTTGGAAGAGACATCTAGATAACGAAAATTTCAACATACATGAACTTCACCCTTGTAGGAAGATTATGTGGGAAGGAGACAGACAGAGCAGCATTAACAAGGTGGATGGATACACATTGGCGCCCCATAATTGGATACACATTGAATTTCCACATCCTTTTGAGGGGGTGGTTCCTCTTCAAGGTAAAAGAGGAGGACGATGGCACCAAACTGTTGAACCAAAGTTGGATATGGGGCCCTTCGGGGATGATTTCAAAAAAAATGGGATGTCAATTTCAATGCTAGGAAGCAGCCACACAATGTGCAACATATTTGGGTGATTATTCCAAGACTGTCAATGGTGTTTTGGCATAAACACATTTTAAAATAAATTGGGAACAAATTGGGTAAGTTCATCATGTTAAAAGATGATTGGGAGACCAAATTAGACAGAAGTTGTGCCCCAATTCTGGTAGAAATAGACATAAGAGATGGTTTATTTGAAGAGATCCTAATCGAAATGCATGGAAGTTCATGGACACAACGATTGTATTATTGGAATCTATCATTCAAATGCTTCAACTGTAGGAAGGTCGACCAGTTATAGAAATATTGCACTAATATCCAAGAGCGACAAAAGAAACCTCAATTTAAAAATATTTGGGTAAGGAAAACTCATGGTGATGCATAGAGTTCGGGCCCTATAGGACATGCAGCGAAGTCAGTATTTGAAACGAAACATATTGGAAAGGACGACGCTTGCAAAGAGAAGGTGGAAGACTCGAAATTGAAAGGAATTCAAGGAGATACATAAGTAAAGGATGGGCGCCAGCTCAAATATGTGAAAAAAGGCACGACATGCCTTGGTCCCGATCCCAGAGCTCCCTCGGCTATAGAAGGTAACTCCATTATAAATTTTGGATTTTCAAATAATTCATTATTTAAGTAATTAGCACAGAAAGGTGATGGTTAAGATGAAAATTCCTTAAAAACAGAGGATAAGTCAAATATTAACTCAACTCTAACCTCAAGGAGCTACCCACAGTTAGTTGAAGAGATTGAAGGGAAAGTTCAAGTAGCAAGATAAGAATATGGTTTAAGGTCCAAGTCTAGGAAATTTTTAGAACTGCACCAAGTTTCCTTAGGGGGTTTAGCTTTCAGCCAAACTCATAGGGCTTAGACATGACAAAAATCCTTTGTCTCCAAGGCACAAAAGAAAGCATCTAAAGACATCAAAGAAGGAAAAAAATTAATGATTGGAAGGGCTCTTAGAGTTGAAACATCCATGTCTAAGGGTTCTTAATGCTATCCCTCTAGTTTAACATGAGGGGGCTAGGGGGGGCTCCAAGTTAATAGCACTCAAACGAATTATCATTATTTTAAATCCAAAGGTCATGTTACTACAAGAAACAATAATGGAGGGGAAGAAAACAAAGGATTTTTTGAGTGGTTTTTTAAAAGACTGGAAGATGGAAGCAATAGATGCAGAAGGACATTCAGGAGGTTTGATCATAGCCTGGAGTCCTAAATTAAACTGTCGCTCTATAGCTTTTTATGACACAACCTTAAAAATTGAGTTGGAGGATACATAGACAATGACTCTTGTGTCTTTTAAAAACGTGTATGGATTGTTCCATGGAAGAAGATATTACTGTGAAACTTTATGCAACTTCGACGCGTTGGTTCATCCAAACCTAATTCTAGAGGGTGATATGAACCTAACCCTCACATCAGGAGAATTTTTGGGGGGGAATGCATGCAGTGATTTGCTAAGTCAATTCTTCTGTGTATTATTTGAGAAGAAAAAACTTATTGACGTCTTGTCTTTAAAATTGGGGCCCACATGAAGGAATAATTGTAGTGGGGATCAAGCGATCACAAAAAGGCTAGATCAATTTTTAGTGGCAGAAATTATTTTTCAATAGACTTTGGTTTTAAAATCTGCAGCAGAAATAAGAGGACTTTTTGGATCATAAACCTATTACATTATTGATAACAATCTCGGAAAGCTCCTTCCCCTTTCAAATTTAACCTTGCTTGGCTGGAAGAGGAAGCTTATCGAAATCTTGTCACATTAAATTAGATCCCACTAGAAAACCCTACCTCGACCATCTACATGCAGCAGTTGGCAGAAAATCTAGCCCAAATAAAAGAACTCTCAAAAGAGTGGGGTCATAAGCACAAAGATTTCTCCCAAAAAGAGTGAAGAGAAATAGATATTAAGATACAAGAAATATTTAACTCAAACTATGCAAGAATATTCACCAATGAAGAATTGGATTCCTTAAAGACTAGAAAAAAAAGGTGTTATTTTAGCTAAAGAAGAGAAACACTAGTGGCTGAAAAAGAGGAACCCTTTGGTTAGCGGAAGGAGATAACAAAGCTAATGTATTCCATCAGTTTGCTTCGCATAGAAAAATCATAAACACCATAGCGGAAATAAAAGATGCTCAGGGTAATAAAGCTCAGTCTTTTCAGGATAAAGCAAAAGAAGCAGTAGAGCACTTCGGATCCCGATTTACTGCTCCTCTGGGATGCCCAATCTCAAAAATTCTAGAGGTCTTAAATCTATTCCCTATACTAATAACAGATAAAATGGAGGACTTATCTAAATAAGTAATCGAGGAGGAATTAAACTCGGTTCTCCATTCATTTCAGAAAGGGAAAAGTTCGGGTCTTGATGGTTTTGCCCCGGAGTTTTTTCTTGGATTCTATGATTTGATAAAGATGGAATTATTGAAGGTGGTTAAAGAATTGTAGAGATCTGGGAAGATATTAGGAGCCTTGGATGCTAACTTTATCACATTAATTCCCAAGAACCAAAAAGGGGAGACCTTTGATGATTTCAAACCAATATTGTGTTAGACTTTGGTTTATAAAGTTATTACTAAGATCATAGCATAGAGATTGAAGCCCATACTCAACAAAGTGATATTGAAAGTACAATCTGGGTTTCTGTTCAATAGATAGATTCACGTTGCATTACCCCTACCGCAATAAGCAATCCATTCCATAAATAATAAAAATTACGCTTTTGCTCTCAAACTGGATCACTAAGATCATAGCATAGAGATTGAAGCCCATACTCAACAAAGTGATATTGAAAGTACAATCTGGGTTTCTGTTCAATAGATAGATTCACGTTGCATTACCCCTATTGCAGTAAGCAATCCATTCCATAAAAAATAAAAATTACGCTTTTGCTCTCAAACTGGATCTATATAAAGCATATGAAAAGGTTAGTTGGAATTTCATAGATTTATTATTGATTCAAATAGGCATGTCAATGGAGGTAGTGGAATGGATAATGGGTTGTATCCAATAAACCTCCTTTGTAGTATTAATAATTTTTTCTCCCTCCCAGTTCTTCAGACCTACAAGAGGTCTAAGGAAGAGTTGTCCCCTCTCTCCATTCATGTTTCTTCTTGTATCAGAGGCGTTAAGCCATATTATTCACAAAGAAAAAGAGGATGGAAATATTAATGGTGTCAGGATCTCAAGTACAGTGGAACTTACCCATACTTTATTTGTGGATGATGTGCTCTTGATGGGAGAAGGATCGAATGGAAATTTCCAAGCCTTTGTAGAGATTTTGGAGAAATATCATAAGGAAACAAGGATGGTTACAAACATTGAAAAGTCAAGTCTAGATTTCAATAATTTCCCAGATGAGCTCCTGACCAGGGTAATAGAGTTAGTACCTTTCCCTCTAATCCCTATAGTGGAAGGTTTTAAATATTTAGGGTTTTTCCTCAAGCTAAATGTTTATGCGTTTCAAGATTGGATGTGGTTATTTAAGAAAGTCGAAGAGAGAATTTCTCTGGGGGAAAGCCATTTTCTATCCATAGGGGGGGCATACTAGTGTTGCTCAAAGCACTTCTCCATAGCATACCAGTATACTGGGCATCAATAACATATATCCCGAAGTTCATACTAGTTAAAATAAGGAAAAAATGCATCTCCTTTCTATGCACAACAAGAAAGCAGACAGAGGGAACTTTGCTTGTTAAATGGACTACCTTAACTCTCCCCAAATCTATGGCAGGTTAGGGAATTAAGAATCCAGAACATTTTTTAAAATCTTTGGCCGCAAAATCGCTATGGAGGATGGCCGAAAACCCAAACTCCTTGTGGGGAAGGACAATGAGATCCAAATACTTCCTGGAATCCTCTATTGTTAAATGGTTTAGACAACCAATTAAAACACATAAAAATGGCTCTATAGGCTAGAAGGCCTTTGCTCAAGAATTTCATCTGGTCAATAATTGGGTTGCATGGAAGATAGAAGATGGAAGAAGAGTACGTTTAGGAGAATATCCTTGGGCAGGTTCAGGTGAGGAATATCGATTATCATGTCAAAGTAATCTCTCGATTAAGAGAAAAAAGAGTCTCAATGTTGGAAGATGCCCAAGCGCAACAACCCCATTTAAGAGCCAGAATCGGTTGGAAATCGACTCAAGGATTGTGATTATTGGGCACATCAGTGGTGGAATGGAATCAATATGTTACCAAACTAGTCAATTGTGTCGTCCATCTAGAATAAGATGAATCATGCAATTAGCTCATCTAGACAAATAATGGCAAAGACTGAAGTTTCTCAGTAAAACTCGAGTATGAGATTGCAGGAAGGAGAACATCTATGGTGGTGGATTAAAATTTGGAAGAATCCAATACCGCTAAAAATGATATTAACATTGTGGTTGGCATTAAGCAACAAACCTTTAGCCTGGGAAAATTTTAAAAAGAGAAGATTCCAAGGGTCGGGTGTGTGTATGATGTGCAAAGCTAAAGAGACGACGTCTCATTTATTTTTCACATGTTCATATGTAGGGTTTGTCTAGGAGAAGGTCACCAAAAGACTAAACCACTCAATGACATCCAATACAAACCTCTAGCTGGAACATCGAACGTGAAACTGGTGGAATGATGTTGGGGTACATAGCTTCAAAGCTCTCCCTGCACTATTTGTCTTCAGTATCTAGGAAGCAAGAAATAAGGTAGTCTTGTTGATGTATTTGTAACTTCGAAATGTATTCACTTGTATATCTTATGTATTGTACCCCAATTTTTATTCCGGGAAGTATCTGTAATGTAATTGATTCATGTCATGCCCCGATGTTCCAATTTTGAGATTCAATAATGTAAACAAGTCATGTAAAGTCATAGAGTATAACCCTCCTTATTGATCAAGGGTTAAAGTCCCCGCAGTTGTGGGGCCCTAGGGTTATTAGACTCTCCTAGAAATGTCGGCCCTAGTGAGTTATTGTCAAGTCAGGAATTAGTATAAATAGAGACGAAGCCTCTCTATTTAACACACATTCACTCACACTCAGTTGTAGCGCATAACTGAGAGAGAGAGAGAAGTAGATGGGACAAGAGAGAGAGAGAGAGAGAGAGAGGCTACTGCTATCAAGAGATCATCTTACTATCTTTGGGTTTTACTTTTGGTGCTGATTCTATCTTTGAGCGATTTGCGGGGTTTTCCCCTTTATGGTTTCCCAGAGGAAAATCTTTGTGTTCATTGTCTCTTGTGATTGAATGTTGTGCTTGTTATTCTCTCAGATAAGATCCTAAGATCATATAGCTTAAATGTTAAAAATCTAACATGGTATCAGAGCTAACCTAAGAAGAAGACACTGTGCAGCTGTTGAAGCTAGGGATTCCTAATTTTTGGATCTCTCTCCATAGATTTTTAGTAAAAGGAGGTTGGGCTAACTCTCCTCTCTAGGGTGCATCTTTCTGTCAAAGCAAAATCTGATTCTGAGCATTTTCAGTTTTAGACCCGACACTACTGCCAGAAATTAGGGCTTTCCACAGAAGTGGAATTTTTTAATGATCCCAGTCCTGGATTGATCTCCTCCCCATAATCGAATTTTATAGATCAAGATCAAATTTTTTGGTTGGGTAGAACTCCTGGAAAGTCAAACCCCAATCTGCTCATGAACTAGAAAACCAACTCTGCAGAAATTTAGCTCCAGATCCAGTTCCGACATCTTAACTTAGTAAGATCTAAATCTTTTGCATTGCCATTTGAGGTTCTCTGTTAAAGATGTCTCGTCATACCAAGCTTGATGAAAATCTTGAGGGAGCTGATAACTTCCAAGCTTGGAAGTATAGGATCTCCCTGGTCCTAGAAGAAAAGGAGTTGGAATATTACATCAATGAAGAGGTTCCAGTTCCAGAGGGAGATGAGGCTAAGGCCTCACACAAGAAGAAATTGGTCATGGTTAAGAGGATTATTGTTGATTCAATCAAGGATCACGTCATACCACAGGTGTCCTCTCTAAAGATGCCTAAAGAGATGTTTGATGCCCTGACCAAGTTATTTGAAGGGAAGAACATAAACCGAAAGATGACTCTGAGAAACCAATTAAAGAATGTAAAGATCCAAAATCCAGAGACCATCTAGTCTTACTTTACAAGGGTCTCTTAGATCAAAGAATAGCTGGAAGCGGTTGATGAAGAAGTAGAGAATGCAGAAATTGTGATGACCACCTTGAATGGTCTCCCTAGGGCATGGGACTCTTTCATTCAAAGGATCTGTGCCAGAAAGAAGCCAGTCAAGTTTAGCAAATTGTGGAATGAATTCTCACAAGAAGAAGCTCGAATATCAGCTCGAGAAGAAAAGATGAGAAGTGAAGATCAAGATCTCACAGTACAATCCAAGAAAATCAAAACAAACCATCACAAAGGTAAGCAGTCTCGCTAAAAGAAAAACACTATAAATTCTAACAAAGATTTGTCTAAGTACATTTGCTTTACATGTGATGAAAGTGGACACCTTGCAAGAGATTGTCCCAGAAACAAAGATAGATCTCAAACAAGAGGAAGGGAAACAAGAAAATACATCATGCTCATGCTGCAGAAGATGATGAGCCTTCTAAGAAGAAAATCAAACAAGACAATGATGATTCTTCAAGTAATGAAGAATATGTTTTGATTTTCTCCCTCATGGGAAACATCGCACATGGAAGCAATGATTGGCTTATAGAGAGCAGGGCTTCCAAATGCATGACAGGATTCAAAGAATCATTTGTGAAACTATAAGAACATGAATCACCCCACAAGGTGAAACTTGGGGATGACTACCAATATCCAATAAAAGGTAGTGGAGAATCCTCCTACAAATTAGACTCTGGAAAGTCTATGAAAATGAAGAATGTCCTATTTGTACCAGGACTAAAGAAGAACCTTCTCTCCATCTTTGCATTAGATACAAAAGGCATAAGAGTTGCATTTACAATGGCCAAGTCATCATGTGGCCAAAAGGAAAGACTATTGACGATGTAGTAGTAATTGGAGAATAAGAGGGAGGACTATACAGATTAAAGGGCCAACCAGGACAAGATTTGGTTCATGACTTAGTAGAACCAAATGAACTTTGGCATAGAAGTCTTGCACATGTGCACTATAAAGCACTACCACTTGCAAGCAAAGTTGTTGAAGGTCTTCCAGAAATACAAGCAAAACATGAAGGAGTATGAAAGGGATGTGCAAAAGGAAAGAACACAAAGAAGACATTTCCAAGTAGCGAAATCAAGGCTAAAGGAATCTTGGAAATCATTCACTCCGATGTATGCAGTCCGATGTCATCTAGTTCATTAAGCGAGTATGTATACTATGTTTCTTTCATTGATGATTTTTCTAGGAAGACATGGATATACTTCATGAAGAACAAAGATGGAGTATTCAACAAGTTCAAGGAATTCAAATCCTTGATCGAAAACTACACAAAGAAGAAGATCAAGATTTTCTGATCAGACAATGACAGAGAATTCACATCAAACAAATTCAAGGAATTATGCAAAGATTCAAGGATTAAGAGGGAGTTGACCACTCCATATAATCCACAACAGAATGGGGTTGCAGAAAGAAAGAATAGAACAATCATGGAAGCTGCAAGGTAAATGCTTCATGATCAAGATCTTCCCATGCATCTATGGGCAGAAGCGGCTAGAACAACTATGTATGTACAGAATCGTACTCCACATAGAGTACTCAAGAACAAGACACCTGAAGAAGTATTTTTTGGCAAGAAACTAGAAGTCAGTCATCTCAAAAAATTTGGTTTTCCAGTGTGCATACACATTCCGACAGAAAAGAGGACAAAGTTAGATCCTTCTGGAAGGAAGGGTATATTTGTGGGATACTCTTAAAGCTCGAAGGCTTACAGAATATACTTCCCAGGATTCAAGAATATCAACATCAACAGGGACGTAACATTTGAGGAAGACTCGGCTTACAACAAATCCAGAAAGAGACCTGTTGAAGAACTTGTAGAAACAGAAGTACCCATAATTCATGACATAACCATCAACGAAGCACTTCTAGAAGAAGATCGAGAAATAGAAGAACCTCAAGAACCTGTAGATTCACCTCAGGAGAAGAATCCTCACAAGAGGAAACCTGCTTGGGTACAAGAAGTTATCCAAGGTGTAGAAAGATATGGGGCTCCAGAAGAGATACACAGAGAAAGGAAAAGAACCAGGTCCTGCTCCGGTTATGTAGCCCTATTATTTGACTCCATTGATAAAGAACCTTCCAACTATGAAGAAGCGGCATAAAAGAAAGAATGGAAGGATTCTATGATCGAAGAGTATCAATCGATCATGAAGAATGATGTTTGGGATGTTGTCCCAAGACCAAAAGGGAAGTCTGTTGTGACTTCCAAATGGATCTATAAGATCAAGCATGCTGCAGATGGTAGCATAGAGAAATATAAAGCAAGATTTGTGGCTCATGGTTTCTCCCAAAAAGAAGGAATAGATTATGAAGAAATTTTTTCTCCTATAGCCAGATATACTTCCATCAGATCAGTACTTGCTTTAGCTACAGTATTGAAGTGGAAAGTACACCAGATGGATGTCAAGACAGCTTTCTTGAATGGTGTAGTAGAAGAGGAAGTATATGTGGAGCAACCACTCGGTTTTGAGACACATGATAGAGAGACTCATGTGTGTAAGTTAAAGAAAGCCCTGTATGGTTTGAAACAGGAACCCAGGACATGATACGGCAGAATTGACAACTTCCTATCCAGTTTGGGCTTTACCAAGAGTAAAGCAGATTCCAACCTTTACTACAAGGTTGAAGAAGGGAACCTAGTGATACTCCTACTGTATGTATATGATCTATTCGTGACAGGTGAGGATGGGTTGATTGTTGATACAAAGAGGAAGCTTGATGCTGAGTTTGAAAAGAAGGACTTGGGTGTGATGCACTTTTTTCTAGGCATGGAGGTGTGGTAGAATGCAGATGGAATTTCCCTGGGACAAGGGAATTATGCAGTAGAGATCCTGAAGAGGTTCGGGATGATGGACTGGAAATCCATGACCACACCTATGGCATCGAACCTGAAGCTATTGAGTGATGCTTCATCAGAAGTGGTTGATGCTATGATGTATCGTCAGATGATTAGGTCCTTGATGTACCTGATGAATACGAGACCAAATATTTGCTTTGCTGTGAACACATTGAGCTAGTTCTTGACGGATCCGAGACATGTTCACTTGATTGATGCAAAGCATATTCTGAGGTACCTAAAGGGTACCGTTGATTATGGGCTCAAGTATGAGGCGTGCCTTTCTTACATGGTTTTTGGATGTGCTCCTCCCATGGTCAGATGTAAGTGCTGGGTGGGCCTTTCTGACATGGTTCATTCCATGGTCAGATATAAGTGTTGAAGACGATGAAGACCTACATGAAGGCTAGTCCTACAACTAGCATGAAAAAGGGTTGGATCTGTAGAACTTCCTATGATGAGTAGAATTGAGATAGCACCAGTGATGATCTAGATCAAGAGATGATCCAGTGATGATCTAGACTTGATGATGATCCAGTGATGCTCCACATCAAGTGATGATCCAGTGATGATCCAGACTCGATGATGATCCAGTGATTATCCAGATCCAATGATGATCTAGACTTGATGAAGATGACTTGACGATGAAGATGACTTGAAGATGAATATGAATTGAAGATGAAGATGGATGATGATCCAGATGATACAGAGAAGAAGACTTGTGCTGATAAATTATGTTGAGATNTATTTGTAACTTCGGAATGTATTCACTTGTATATCTTATGTATTGTACCCCAATGTTTATTCCAGGAAGTATCTATAATGTAATTGAGTCATGTCATGCCTCGATGTTCCGATCGGGAGATTCAATCATGTAAAAAGGTCATGTAAAGTCATAGAGTATAACCCTCCTTACTGATCAAGGGTTAAAGTCCCCGCAGTTGTGGGGCCCTAGGGTTATTAGACTCTCCTTGAGAAGTCGGCCCTAGTGAGTTATTGTCAAGTCGAGAATTAGTACAAATAGAGAGGGAGCCTCTCTATTTGACACACATGCATACACATTCACTCACACTCAGTTGTAGCGCATAACTGAGAGAGATAGAAGTTGGGACAAGAGAGAGAGAGACTACTGTTGTCGGGATATCATCTTACTGTCTTTGGGTTTTACTTTTGGTGTTGATTCTATCTATGAGGAAGTTGCAGGTTTTCTCCTTTATGGTTTCCCCAAGGAAAATCTTTGTGTCCATTGTCTCTTGTGATTGATTGCTGTGCTTGTTATTCTCTCAGATAAGATCCTAAGATCATATAGCTTAAATGTTAAAAATCTAACAAATCTTTCAAAACACTTGGTTCCCACCAACAATAAAAGAATCCCTTGGACATATTTTGACGGCACTAGTCAAGGAGAGCCACCGCTCAAGGGAGCAGGAGGAGCTGTGCATCTATCTGACAACAAAATCTCTCCATAAAATATGCTCCAAGACGAGATTCTAACAATAAAGTAGAACTTTCAGCGTTATGGGTTGTCCTTAGGGTAGCCATACATAAACAAATGAAATAATTACAACAGTATGGAGACTTCAAAATGGTAATAGAATGGACCAATGGGAAAATTCATATCAATGCACCTCATCTCCAGCCACCTTTGAAATGATTTCCTTTGGTCATATATACGGGGAACTTAATATGGAAGCGGATAAGCTATTCAAATTGGCACTCGCTCTTCCCCCAAGTTTAACTAAGGTTGAGTAGTTAAGCAATGGACAACCTAGTGATCAATTTCATATTTTTTAATTTGAACTAAGAGAAGAACTCTATGTTCTATAAGAGAACAAGTTACGAGAAATTGTAGGAAGCTACATATATAATGAAATTTTGTAATGAATCAATGAGGGCTAGACTCTTATGGGTGGTAGGAAGCCACAAAAAAACCTAAATATGAAAGGAAGCCTTGAATAATAGAATCCATGAGGTAAGCTCCATGTGGGCAGTTCAAGTTTATTTGATGAAAATAAAAATATTTTTTTTATTGGAAAAACAATATGATATTGTAGTAACTATTATGGTCAGTTATTATTGGGAGATTGGCAGTATTTTATAGACTTTTATAAAAAAGAACATTATGTACATTTAGGTTTACCGTTTTAATTATCAAAATCAATTATGATTTAGAATAGCAATATAATTATTTAATTTTTTTATTTTTATTTTTATATTAAAAATTAAGTTGGTAAAGGTTTGCTTCATGAATAATAAATTGTGATGGAAATTCTTAAATAGTATAAAGTTATTATTAATCGTTTTATGATAATTTA
Source organism: Pseudotsuga menziesii (assembly GCA_001517045.1). NCBI lineage: Eukaryota > Viridiplantae > Streptophyta > Pinopsida > Pinales > Pinaceae > Pseudotsuga > Pseudotsuga menziesii. The sequence continues at coordinate 322,140 of LPNX010056831.1, read as the reverse complement.
TTTATATTATTATTTAATAAGTATTTATCTTTTCGTATCAAAAGTTAAGTTGATTGAGGTTTACAATTTTATGAGAAATTTATTATATCTATAAAGTTATGTAATGATAACGTTAAAATTGTGTTTTTATTATTATTAATCATTTTAATTATAATTTGATTTAGTAATTATTGTATTTATGTTGTATATGTGTATTAATAAAAGGTCAATATCATTTTAAAGTGACTTATAAACTTATTTAATAAAATGTTAATATTGTATTTGTTACCATAATAATTTTGATTATTGATTTGATAACTAATATTGTATTGAATGTGATATTTTATTATAAAAGGTTAGTAGATGAGAGAAAATATTTTATAAAAGTTAGTATACGTTTCTTTATTAATTTAATGTAAGTTTTAAACCTGTGCAAAGAAGGAAATCATACAGATTTTTTCAAGCAAAATAGAGATTGCACCACAACATTCACACATAAACATAGAGATTTAACCTGGAAACCCTTAACCGAGAAAACCAACAAACCTTAGAGCCACACCTCCTATTTTCTCATTATCCTCATGAATCCTTCACAATACAAAGTATAGGTATTCAATAGCATCCAATACCCTAATCTGTTAACCTGGATTAGAAAATAGACTCAAATCCCTTACCCAAGGTTAAATTACATATTTTTAGAAAAAACCCAAAAATAGCTAAAAACAGTTTTGACATCGAAAACGTCCTACTGGCCTATTTCCGTGAAGGTTCCAATAGGGATCCTCACATGTAGTGCTGACAGGTGCACCTCCCCTCCACAAGCATATGCAAAGAATATAACCTATACCCAACATCCTCCCACTTGGTGTTTTCCTTGCATAGCAATGAGTCATGTACTCATAAATTCACAGGTTCAGGGCAGCAATGCCCATAGATTCTCTACACGAAGAGAACTTCTTTGTATTGATAGACTTTGTTAATGAGTCTGCAACATTTTGAAGGTATCAACCTTATCCAGCAACACCTTCTTGTCTTCAACCATATCTCTCACAAAGTGATATTACACACCAATATGCTTTGTCTTCGCATAATAAGCATGGTTCTTTTCTAGGAAGATTGCACTTTGGCTATCATAATCTAACCTAACAACTTTCTGTACATACCCAATACTTGAACACAGTCTTTGCAACCATACTGCTTCTTTGATAGCATGTGTGGCTATGGATTAAACTTCTATAGTTGAGAGTGAAACTACAACCTGTCTCTTGCTCATCCAACTGATAGCTCCTCCAAATAGGTTAAACACATACCCACTTGTATATATTTTGTGATCAATATCTCTAGCCTAGTTTGCATAAACAAATGCATGCACATCTATTACTCTGTCTGGTCTAGGTATTCCTTGGTAGCAGGTTGCACAATCTATGGTGCCACGCAAGTATCTGAAGACCCTCTTTACAGTTGTCCAATGCTCTTTCCCTGGATTTGTTGGACCTCGGGACAGAAGGGCAGAAGTCATGTAGAATTTTGCCTAAGTATGGAAGAAGAGCGTAAAGGAGAAGAGGAAGGAGCTACGACAGAGGAAGCAACACCAAAGGAAAGGGAAGAATGTTGCGATAGAAGAAGGAAAGTGAAGAAGAAGACAAAGAGAAGGCACGGGGCGAGGAAGTTGCGCCAGATTAGTAAGCCATGACAATAGGACAGAGTAAGATACAAGATGACATGGAAAAATATTCACAGAAGAAGGCGCGTGAAGAAGTGTAACGGCAGGAAAATGACAGTAATGCATAACGCTAAGAAAGCGACAATCCTTAGCGATCGTGGGTACGAGCTCGACTGGGGTCGACGAAAGAAACACATGTGAAGGAATATTTGTAAGTCAGATCGGTAGTGCCTTTTGTTATGTGTTACTATAATAGGAAAGACAACATGTTGGCTGGATATAGTAAGTCGACTGAGAAAACGACTGAAAAGGAGTATGTAATGAGTCTGTATAGAGTCGATATTGAGTCTGTAACAAGGAGGTATGGGATCTGTATCAAGTCTGTAATGAGGCTATAAAAGAAGAAACCCAAGATGTAGTTGGGTTAGACAGTAGATGATAGAAAAGTAGACAGTTAGATGGATAGCCAGCCTGAAAGATGTTAAGTTGAACTAAGCTGCAAGTAACGGATTTTGGTAAAGGAACTATGTATCGTTGAGTGCATCAGAGTATAGAGTTTGCAGTTGAGTGTGCATACAGGTAGAGAAGGTTGAGTTGATCCAGGATGTGTGCAGATCGCTAGTAGGAGTAGGATAGGAAGAGAAGAAGTGAGAAGATCAGAGGGCATGAGAGGGAGGAAAAGTCTGTCAAGAGAGAAAAGAAGATCTAGAACAAAGTTTGTATATTTGTGTGCAGACAAAAGGTGCATCTATTTCCTCATGCCAGATGAAGAGCACCTTATGGTTTTTGCTCATATGGGTTTCCACATTACATGTTATGTATATGTGTGAATGATTGAAGTAGCCTAGATATATGTGTGACTGTTGTGTTAAATGGTTGATTGATTATTATGTTGCAAATGGATAAATGTATGAATGCCTCATTATAGTAATGAATATGCTTATGTCATATGTTCACTGTTTGTTTGCGTGAATCACATAAATAAGGGGTGGATCATAACTTGGCGTTGAAGTACAGTGCAAACCAGTAACCAACCTTCCCGGTCTTCGTTGGAAACCTTGGTGCAGAGCCAAGGTACTAAAACACCCTCCCGCACAAACTGCAGAAACATGGTTCTAGCAGTTACCCATGGAACTGAGGTATCTCAGGTGAGACGACATCTGTGTCGCAGGTGTTGCCGGCTGAACTCTGCCCCGTAGGGCTGATATCTTGGTCTTTGTTGTGCTGACCAAGAAGGGGCTAAACCTGGTTCCAGCATGACAGAGGGACATAAAAGCCAACAAATGGTTTCATTGTCGGGACCTTGAAGTGTCGTGGTGAAGGATATGTTGTGGCATCCTAGGAAACCAGAAATCCAAGACTAGGTGGATTTCAAAGAGATAGAGTTCGCACGAGAAGAAAGTGAAGGATCTCAATGGAGCCCAACATATTGGTTGGGTCAGTACATCTATTCAAACATTTACAAGATTTTATTTTCTGAGTTTCCCATCGTATTGCATGAGTGGTTTTCAAAGTTGGAAACCCAACAAAAGAATTTTCAAGGAGGAGAACCGAAAGAGTGGACTCCTTTCTTGATTGAGCGACTGAAAAGAGTCAACAACCCTATATCAAGGGTTGTGGAATTTTGGGTAGACAGTATCCTAGAATGATATATCATTGAGTTTGTTCTTGACACAATAACCTCATACAGTGAGTCAGAGCGAAAAAAAATTCAAGGGCCACGCAGCAGATATCTATCATATTTAAAGACGTGGATAAAAATGATTTTATGTGAAAATTGCATTTTGCGAATGATAGACTAAATAACAAAAAGTGGCTATGTATCAACAAAACCATAGAGTGATATGTTCCCAGGAGATAGCGGAACTGCACTAGAGCCAGGATTTTTAAGAAGTGGAAGAAGATTCAGATTTGGTAAAAGAAGAAAAACTCTGTTAGAACGAGGGAGTTGCAGCACAGATCGAGAAGAAGAAAGATATGAGTTTTCATCATACTTACAAAAGGATCTTGTGACGAAGAGGAAGAATATCATCCGATCTCAGAAGGCGACAAGGAGACAGAATAATTGACTGAAGCCCCAGAACAAGAACATGCTTACAACTCGCTTATCGTACCAGAGGTAAGATCGCTAGACCTATCTCCAAGTAATTATGTAAATACAAGTACTACTAACACTGTAAATAGCGGGCAAGGAAGTACGACTAGTCCATATTTTGTTTCGACGGTGCCAACAACAATTAAAATGGCTGGAGCTGACATTAAGCTCCCAATATTCAATGGAAACGGGTTGGAAGACCCTGAGAAGTATTGGTTTCTTTGTGATGTTTTCTAGACTGTACAACAGATCCAACATGAAAATATCAAGAAAGTGCAGATGATCACGACTCTACGAGGTCGTGCGTTGGTATGGTATATGAAATTTTCCATAGTACCCGTGGGAGTGCTCCCTAAAACACACAATGAGATTCGACTGGGTTTGATAGATGAATTTAAAAAGCCTAAGTCTGAATCACAGTGCATCACAAAGATCAAAGAAATGAAGCAGCTACCAACATAATCGGTTTGGGACTTTGACCAAAGATTTAAGACATTAATGGCCAAAGTGAGTTTCCAAGTGTCAGATGTGCAGCACAAGGAATGATTTATTTTCGCCTTGCTACCACATATCCAAACCTCGTTGATGCAACAAAAACTTGTGTCACAGATAGAGGCCCTTGAAATAGCAATGAAATTAGAAGCCTCGCAAGTTGGGGACACTGGCTCAAGAATGATGCAAATTCAGTCGTAGCTGGCCAATCCTACGATGCATCTCCATGACATTAAAAGAGGGAAGGGAGTTTAGGAAGAACTATGGTGTACAAGATGTAGATCAGATGGACACCATAAAGATAATTTCCCGGCGCTGATGAACTATATCGCAGCGGGTGCACCGAACCCACTAAACACCCAAGGAATGCATTGGTGTAGAATATGTCATACTAGAGGTCACAAGTTCAAGGAATGTTTGTACTTACAGAAGATTGTAAGTGCACCTGCTAGTCTGTATTGTAAATTTTATATATAAATAGGTCATGATGAGAAAGACTGCAAAGTACTTCAACTACTGCAAGAAAAAATGATGGATACCTACTTAATAAAAAATGATGAACAAATGCAAGATGAATGAGCACAGCCCCAATATTAGCCTGCACAGTATCAACAACAACAATATCCTCAACCACAATACTAGTAGAATCAATATCCCCAACAACAACAATACCCTCCGCAAAGGGGGGCTGGGAATTTTAGAGGTCGAAGATAGAAACCAGGAGGATTTGGTCGAGGAAGAGGCCAAATCGTATGTTATAATTGTGGGAAACCATGACATTTTTCCCGATATTGTCAAAAAATTGCAAAAAATTGTACATATTGTAGAGAATTTGACCATACTGTGGAACAATTCCTGCAACTTCTTGCGAAATGGTAGGATAGAACTGTTGTTAACCCTAACCCAGTGCAGAATCCAAATCCAAACCCCAATCCAAATATTCAAATGCTTTATGTCGAACCAAGACAACCCAACCTTGTCATAGTCACAAGAGGAGGTGTTGCGACGGGAGAAAACCAAAATACACCACAAGGACAACCGTAGGTAAGACATGCGACACAAAAGAAAGCTCAGCTAGATGTTCAACAAGAGAAAGAAGTCTTCTTGGAGGTGCGATAGGACTTTATTGATCCCAATCAGTCATAGACATATGGACAAGTTCGATCTATGCCCAAATGATTTGAACAACTAATTAGGAGGCCGCCCTTGAAAAAGGTTAGTAAGCTCAAAGACTTTTTCAAAAGTTGTTTAGCGTCAATCCATGATAAAGATGTTGTCACAGAACTGACATAACTCATAGAAGAAACCACAAAATACCTACGACCTGAAAAAAGAGTCAATCATATCGGGATAAAATTGAAGACAAGTCGAGAACTGCGAATGACTCTGCAGATAGGAGATTATGATATGTACTATATCATATTAGACTTTGGATCAGATGTCAATATATTGACAAGGCCGACATGGGAGAGCATGAATAATCCGTGACTAGACTGGTCTCTTATTCAACTAAGGCTTGCAAACCAGTCGAAGGTTATACCAATCGGTATACTAACCCAAGTACATGTGGAAGTCGAAGGGTTGAGAACATATGTCGACTTCGAAGTTATTGACATTGACGATGACACAAACCCGTATCCTGGACTTCTAGGAATTGATTGAACAATTGACAACCAAACTATTATAAACTTCAAGAAGAGGATCTTTTCTTTCTAAGATTATGAAATAAGAGTGGTTGCACCCATTGATTCGTTTGAAGGACAACGATATGTCGAGCCGGTGCATAGCGAAGAACAAGAAAATTATATGGAACAGCTGTATAACATCATGTCTTCGAAGGAAGACTATATTAACCCCACGGTTGATGGAAACCTGAGTTGGCGAAGTGTAATCTCGTGCACGTTCGACTCAGGCGATGTTGTGGAAAATTTGCAGAACAGGCTGCATGAAGTCTCCATGTGCAGATGTATGAGAATCACAAGAGTTGTTTGAAGGGTAGGAGCTGAAGCAAGCGCACTACCTAAATATGAAGGATTACCTAACCTTGCATCTTTCTTGGAAGAATTTGAACGGAAAGTCACAGAATCACAATGATTGTCTACTTTGGACTATGTTTTGAAAGCTATGCCCACTAGATGGTGGGGTAAACGCAAGCAATCTATCTCCGAATGGCCATAATGTAGGAGACTAAGGGAGATCATATTTGGAGAAGAGATCGGTTATTCTAATCAAAAGTACATAGGATTGACAGATCATGTAAATCATTTTGAGAACTGTCGCATGGTTTGGCAAGAATATCCACAACGAGAATGGGTTCACCAGTTCATCCACACATTGGAAATGGTCCCAAGAAGTTGGTACACTTTAGAAGAGCTACAACGAGGATCCATTGAGTGGGATAGCTTAGCTATAATATTTACCCAAACATTTGAATTCACAAGTGAACATCCAGCAATGGATGTTGCACTATAGGTAATAAAGGAGAAGATATTTGAAGAGATACTTGTTGAGGACATGAACTTCCATCAATGCAACATAACTACACATAACTACACAGCATGGTATAATATCACAAAGGATTTGAGTGATAGTGACGCATCTACCATAATCTCCACGCATCAGAAGGAATGTGCAAAGTGGAAAGAGATAGCACATATGAAAATACACGGCACCCTGTTAGACATGACATAAAAAAGTGGGGGGGGGAGGAAGGGCGTTATACTAACGTTGTGTAACATTGAGAGAAAGAAAACCAATTCGCAAGGAGTGCGACAGCAGGATGGGAGAGCTTCGAAGAAAATCATAATTTTCAAATGAAATGACATTATCATAAATCGATGCCATGATTGGCACAGTAATTAAGTAAAGTACTGACACTGCAATTGTCAGTCATAAATTTGGAAATATCCATAGAATCAGGTGGCATACCTTGGGACCATGTCCACCATAAATAACAATAACTGTATGTATAAATTCCAGCTAAGTGATGGCGTGCCAAAAATGTTTCCTTAAATAACCCACATTGTCACCCCGGGTCGTTCGAGAGAGGGAGTACTTTCCAAGTACATAATACTCGTGTGAAGGACAACTATCAAGAAGTTGTTGTTTTGTAATACACATTGTTACCATATCTAGAATCATTGTGTCTAGAACTAGAAGGAGCGAGTGGTGTAGTCAACTCAATGAGCAGAAACTAGTTCATCTCTATTACGATAGTCAATGTTAACTCCCCTGTGAGACTTGTATCCACTACTCCCATGTAGTGCGATACAGGACATAGAACCCCAAGGAACCAGCCCCGACCAACTATGGGCCAGGTTCCACCTCGATCTTTAGAAAAACACAGAATGTAGGAACACAAATCACCACCAAGCCCTAAAGGGAAGCAGCCGATGAAGAAGACGAGGAATGAGAAAGCCTCCAACAACACTACCGGCCCTGAAACTAGGAATTTATTGTTGCCTTATATTCCACCGAGAAGGACAGAGGTGACACCGGTTACCATCCATGCCGAGGGCCATGCTACACTGGTAGTACCTAAAGAACCAAAGGATATGAAAATACTGCGGGATATCCTGCCTCAACTGGAAAAACTACCCTTTCAAGATTCAGATACCAGTAAACTTCATGACCTGAATAGGAATAATTATGTGAATTTGTTCCGAGATATGCCGAAATTACCAAACCGGTTTGTTCCAATGTAATGGGAAAGCAGACTAGCACAATCAGGGCTCCTATCACTTCTCTCCATGCCACACTTTGGTCAGACCAAAGAGGTGGATATTTATGTAAAATAGTTGCTGGTAGTTTTTCATGCAGGTTTCCTTTGGTTAGAAAAGCCACACTTGATTGATGGTGATCTCATCTCAGCAATCACAGGACTACCAAGAGCTGGGGAGGACCCAATAGCAACCTTTGAGGAAGGCAAGAACCTAGCCAAGATTGCACAGCTTCAAGAAAAGTATGGCATGGTCAACTCTAGCGAAGATTTTATGATATCATCCATCAATGACCGTTCTAGTTGTATGGCATCCACGATATTGACACATAAACTGTTGCATGTCTCAAGACCAAAGCAATGTACTATAGGAATAGTAATGTTGGTTGCACTCTATGCAGAAGGAATTCAAATTAATTTGTCCCAATTCTTGCTTGATGAACTGCTCCAAGATGTTGCTTCAACACAGGAAGAAGGTACTCCTTTCCATTATGCTTGGTTGATAATTTTAATTTCGTTTACTATGTGGTTTGAGCCACCGGATTATCAACCAATAGACTTACCTGTCCCTTGTAGAGGGCTGAGATACAAGAACTTGTGGTTCTCACGTGACCAAGGCCGACAACTGAGTAGCAACACTGAATTCTTTGTCCATAATGAAGCTTTGAGGAACCTGGTAAAGTAGAAGGTAAGGCTTAGTGCAAATACCATGATCATATTTCAATATAATTCTAGTTTTCAGTTAGCACCCCATTATGTATACATCCAACCACACTGAGACCCCCAAGGATAGTGGTTTCCAACACAATATATGCTCACGGAGAAAGATATAGAGATCATTATTAGTGATTGGCGAAAAGAATGGCAACGTGAGGGATCACCACCTCTTGGAGATAAGAATACCTAACAAACATATACAACAATGCCAGGTCAATCTCAACCCAATCAACCTCAGAATGAGTCACCACTAGAGCACCAACACAAGGATGCGCAGAACAAGGAAGTACAAAGAGACCCTCCGAGCAAGAGACGAAAGGATAACAAAGAATCCAATACTGCTCGTATGGATGACAAGGAATTCGCAGCCTTGGTAGAGGCCCTATAAAAATCTGCATAGACATGATTAGATGACCTTGGATGACAACAAAATCAATTCACTACTACCATCATAGATAGGTTGAATGATCTTGGAAGAATAATAAAAGCAATCAAACTTGCAGTAGAGTGTACACCACTGGTACCGCCATCACAGGACACACATGACCCATCAGGAGCACGGGAAACCCTGCAACCCAGAGAAGATCACCCCAGCAAAGTACAACTAAGAAGAGAAGTGTTGGAGTTATAAAACTCGGACCCCAGCGAGCTGGGAAGCACTATTGTCCCGATATTTTTAGATTTTTCAAAAATACCATTGAAGGATGTGCATGCTTTGCAGTAAGCAGCGGCCATAGATATTTGGGTACGGGGAAATACCCTTGAAAAGTAGGCAAAACACTTAACAAAGACTATCAACAAACTCAAGGCCAAAATGCAAAGAACCACACAAGAAGAAAGGAAAGAAGAAGTAAGTAAGCAGAAGCTCACACATGTCATTAATGTTGTTTGTTCGAATTTGGATGATGTTGAAATATCACATGATATGCCATCAAAAGACAAGGTCCTCATGCTAGGAAAGACAACAACTAACCTTAAGAAAAAAGTGACAGAGTTAGAAGATCAAAGGATTCCCAGCACACCACCTGAAGTGTGGGAAAGTAGACGTGTTGCAACTACTTAGGCTGCGAAAAGAACATAGGAAGTAGAGCAAACATGTGCTAAGGTTGTAGACCAAGTCTCCCAAACTTGGGAAGCTCTACTAGATGACGATCAATCATAGAAGATTGCAAATGAACTCACTGTGGTGGAAGCAAATATCATGCAAATACAAAATGAGATCAAGCAACTACCCTTGGAGCAGAAAAAGGTCAAGACATCAGAAGTGCACAGACTGTAGCCACAAACCACTGCATTGCGTGCACAACAGCAGGAACGCGAGGAAAAGGTAGAGGAATTTCAAGTAGAATCAGAGAAAGTCATAGGAATAATTCATCCTGTGCACCAAAAGGTACGCAAGGTAGCAGTATCTATAGAAAGATTCATGTTGGAACACATCAGTTCCAACCTGGTGGAGCACATGCAGAAAAAAGAAGAAGTGCGTGTCCAGACAGAGAAGTTGGTGAAAATCGTGGAGGATTTTTAGAAAAAAATCAGCGCAAGTCAGTTTATGGAGCACTAGTTTGTGTGGATCGGGACAAGACACAAGTGAGCGTTGGGGGCCTATTGGGCCTCGGGATAGAAGGGAAGAATTCATGTAGAATTCTGCCTAAGTATCGAAGAAGAGCGTAAAGGAGAAGAGGAAGGAGATACAACGGAGGAAGCAGAATCAAAGGAAAGGGAAGAATGTTGTGACAGAAGAAGGAAAGTGAAGAAGAAGACAAAGAGAAGGTGCGGGACGAGGAAGTTGCACCAGATTAGTAAGACACGATAGAAGGATAGAGCACGATACGAGATGACATGGCATAATATTCACAGAATCATGCGTGTGAAGAAGCGCAATGACAGGAAAATGACAGTAAGGAATAATGTTGAGAAAACGACAATCCTTAGTGATTGTGGGTGTGAGCTCAGTTGGAGCTGGTGGAAGCCACATGCGTGAAGGCATCTTTGTAAGTCAGGTCGATAGTTCCATTTTTTATGTGTTTATAGAATAGGAAAGACAGCCTGTTGGTTGGATATAGTAAGTCGACTAAGAAAGCGACTGAAAAGGAGTCTGTAATGAGTCTCTTAGATTCTGTATCAAGACAATATTAATTATGTTACAAGTAGTTATGGGATTTTTATTGAGTCTGTAATGAGGATATAAAAGAATCAACCAAAGTTATAGTTGGGTTAGACACTAGATGTTAGACAAGTAGACAGTTAGACAGATAGCCAGCCTGAAAGCTGTTAAGCTGAACTATGTTGGAAGTAACATATTTTGGTAGAGGAACTTTGTATCGATGAGTGCATCAGAGTAGAGAGTATGTATCTTAGTGCGCAGACAAGTATAGAAGGTTGAGTCGATCTAGGTTGTGTGTGGATCGCTATTAGGAGTAGGATAGGAAGAGAAGAAGAGAGAAGGTCAGAGAGCACGAGAGGGAAGAAAAGTATGTAAAGAGAGAAAAGAAGATCTAGAACAGAGTCTATAGCTTTGTGTGCAGACAAAAGATGCATCTATTTCCTCATGCCAAATGAAGAGCACCTTGTGGTTTTTTCCCATTTGGGTTTCCATGTTACATGCTGTGTATATGTGTGAATGATTGAAGTAGCCTAGATATATGTGTGAATGTTTTGTTAAATGGCTTATTGATTATTATGTTGCAAACGGATAAATGTATGATTGTCGCATTATAGTAATGAATATGCTTATGTTATCTGTTCACTATTTGTTTGTGTGAATCGCATAAATAAGGGGTGGATCATAACTTGGTGTTGAAGTACCATGGAAACCAGTAACCCACCTTCCCTGTCTTCGTTGGAAACCTTGGCATAGATCCAACGTACTAAAACACCCTCCCGCAAATACTAGGGAAATGTGGTTCTAGCAGTTACCCATAGAACTGAGATATCTGAGGTGAGATGACATCTGTGTCACAGGTGCCACCGGTTGAGCTCCACTCCGTCGATTTGATATCTTGGGATTTGTTGTGCTGACCATGAAGGGGTTGAACCTGGGTCCAGCGTGAGAGAGGGACATAAAATCCAACAATATTTGACATATATCTACTCAAAACTCCCATTGTATGAGCGATGTTTGGTCTAGTGCATAGCATTGCATACATCAAACTTCCAACTGCACTGGCATATGGAACTCGTGACATATATTCTTCCTCTTTTTGTGTCTTTGGAAACTACTCTACAAATAACTTTACACCTACAAGAATATGAACCTTAACTGACTTACTTTCTATCATGTTAAATATTTCTCGTACCATCTCAACATATTTTCTTTGATTTAACCAGATCTTCATGTTTGCACAATCTCTTCTTATCTCCATTCCCAAAATGAAGTTTGCAACTCCGATATCCTTCATATCAAATTTGGAGGACAACTGAGACTTCACTTCCTTTATAACATCTTAGTTGTTCCCAATCAACAACATGTCATCAACATACCGTATTATGTTAATGATGTGATCACCAATTTTCTTGGAGTATGCACAGTGATCAACTTTACTTCTCATAATCCCCAATCCAAGTACATATGTGTCAAATTTTGGTACCACATTCTTGGAGATTGATTTAGACCGTAAAGGGACTTCTTTAGTTTACACACCAACTCTTTCTTTCCCTTTACTGTGATCCCTTCGAGTTGCTTCAGGTTGATTTGTTCTTCAATATCTCCATGTAAGATAGTTGTCTTCACATCCATCTGCTCTACTTCAAAATCAAAAGTAGCAACAATATCAAGAAGAAATGTAATGGAAGTTAATTTTGCAACTGGAGTAAATATTTCACCAAAATCATTTCCCTCTACCTGAGAATATCCCTTTGCTACAAAAGCGGGCTTTGTACTTCTCCACTTTACCTTTTGCTTTCAACTTCTTTCTAAACAACCATTTGCTCCCAACGGATTTTCTTCTGACTAGTAACTGGACTAGATCCCAACCTTCATTTTTTTCCACAACATCCATTTCTTCAAACATGGCCTTATTCCAAATATCATTATCTTTTGAATCAACATCTTCCTTCACATTTCTAGGATCATCATCAATAATAGGAAAAGAAAAATGAGAGCGAAAATAAGGAGGGGAATACCTTTCTGGTTTCCTTATTTCTTGATATGATCTCCTCAAAACGGGGGTATGCGGTTCTTCTTCTTTTGATTCGGCTTCTTCTGTTGAGTCAGATTCTTCACCTTATAACTCAAACTCTATCTTATCTAGTTCATTTTCAATTGGAATCACTTCCTTCACTGGGGACTTCTTTTACCTCTTTAAAAACAACATCTCGACTGTAAAAAAGATTCTTAGTTGCAGGATTCCAAAGCTTATAACCTTTCATGCTGTCTTTATAGTCAATAAAGATACATTTTCCGGCTTTGTTATCCAACTTTCTCCTTTTCTCCTTTGGAACATGTACATAAGCATCACAACCAAAATCTTTCAGATGCTTAATAGAGGGTTTCTTACTAGTCCATACCTCTTGTGGAGTTTTGTCAACCAATTCCAATGTGGGTGATCAATTTACAAACTAACATGTTGTCTCCATTGCCTCTGCCCATAATTCTTGTCCTATCCTAGCACTACTTAGCATGTTTCTTTCCTTTTCCATAAGCATCCTATTCATCCTCTTGGAAACTTCATTCTATTTAGGTGTGTATGGAGTATTCTTCTGCCTTACTATACCACGCTTCTTACAGAATTCCTCAAATTCATTCCCGCATAACTCTCCACAATTATCTGTCCTCAACACCTTTGTTTTATTTTCTGGCAAAATTTCTACAAGAGCCTTAAATTCTTTAAACTTTGCAAATACTTCAGATTTCTTTCGAAGGAAATAAATCCATGTGTTCCTTGATAAATCATCTATAAATGAAACATAATACACATATCTACCTAATGATGGAACAAGCACAGGTCCAAATACATCACTGTGTACTAACTCTAGAATTCCCTTTGCTCTTGTAGCACCAGATGCAAATCTTACTCGATTATGTTTTCCATATATGCAGTGTTCACAGAAATCAAAATCCAAAGTGTAATTAGTCATAGAATTCAACCATATCTTTACCTTGTAATGCTCGAAGCCCCTTTTCTTCGATATGCCCCAATATTTGATGCCATAGTATTGTCTTTCCTCTGGATGCAATCAGGGTTTTGACATCTTTACCTCCTTCCTCAATCATAATAGAACTGTTACATTCATCAATGATGGTTGTTCCTAGTAGTTTGTACATATTTCCATACCAAAATCCCCTTATTAATACCATTGATCCTTGAACCATTTTCAACTACCATCTCAACACATAGTCTGTGACAATTGCAACATCCACCTTTCCGACTGATACTAAGTTTCTTGCTAGATTTGGAATGTGTAGCACTCTAAGTAGAGTTCTAATCCTTCCATCCTTGAGTTTCATCTTGAATCTAGCATGTCCAATGATATTGGATGGTGAATCATCTCCCAAGCACACATCTCCTCCATTGTACCTTTCATATTCACAGAATCACTCCCTATGAGGGGTTATATGGCATGATGCACCTAAGTCAATCATCCATATATCACATTATGAATGATTACTAGTGGAAGCTAGGTACACATCCCCTCCTTCTTCTAAGGAGGTCTTTACCTCTATGGAATGGGTATCCTCGGATCCCTTTGCTTTCTCAACATTCTTAGATCTACAGTCCTTTCTATAGTTCCCAACTTTCCTGCATTTCCAACACTTCCTTATTCCTTTTCCTGGGGATTTAGATCTTCCCCCATATCCCTTATTTTTGTTTCTCTCCCGGGGGATACCTCTCACAGACAAGGCATCCATGCTATGGTTATGTATGGTTTTCTGCCTCATCTCTTCTGATAGTAGGGATGATACTATTTCATCAAATTTTAAGGTCGCTTGACTAGCACTACATATTGCAACAATTAGGTTGTCCCATGAATCTGGCAAAGAACATAATAATGTAATACATTTATCTTCTTCAGCCATTTTAATGCCAACATAGGTTATTTGAGTTACTAGAGTATTATAGACATTCATATGCTCTGTCACTATGTCATTTTCATCCATTCTAAGATAAAACAATTTCTTTTCCAGAAACAACTTGTTCACAAGGGATTTTGATTGATACAAACTCCCTAGTTTCCCCCAAAGATTTACCGCACTATCTTCACCAGATACGTTCAACAACACAGAGTCTAATAAACATAATCGTATTGCACTCCTCATCCTTCTATCTAATTTATCTGAATTATTTTGTGACGTTGCAGTGGGTTTCGTACCTGGATACACAACAATCCATTGTTCCTAATATACAAGAAGATCCTCTGTTTTTAGCTTCCATAGCTCAAAATTATGGCTGTTAAATTTGTCGATCTCAATTATCAAATTGCTCACCATTCTCTTTCAATGCACAAATCAACGCTACAATGCTTCCACTGAACCTTGGTTTATCACAAACCCAAGATCTATCAACCACATCGAACCGTCAACAACAAAGGTGTCCCCCTAAGGCCAAAAATCGAGCTCTGATACCACATGTAAGTTTTAAACCTGTCTAGAGAAGCAAATCATACAGATTCTTTTAAGAAAAAAATATATTACACCGCAACATTCCCACATAAACACAGAGATTTACCCTGGAAACCCTTAACCGATAAAACCAACAAACCTTGGAGCCACGCCTCCTATTTTCTCATTATCCTCATGAATCCTTCACAATACAAAATATAGTTATTCAACTGCATCCAATACCCTAATACGTTAACCCAGATTAGAAAATAGACTCCAATCCCTTAATCGGGATTAAATTACATATTTTTAGAAAATTCCCCAAAACAACCAAAAAGAGTTGGCTCACTTGTGCTTGCGTCGAAAACGGTCGTTACCGACAAGAATCGTTAGACGCAGCGTTGGCGGGCACACCTCCCCTCTACACGCATATGCAAAGAATATAACATATATCCAACATTTAATAATCAATATCTATTACAACATAATTTATTTATATTATTATTACTTATATTTTTTAATAAAAAATTAAGTTGATCGGGTTCCTGAATATTATGAATAATAGATATGTGCAAGAAATTTCTCGCATATAAAATTATTTAATGAGAATGTAAATATTGTATTTGTTATTATTATTAAACATATTAAAATATAATTTGATAGAGTTATTGTTGTGTTTCATTTGAGTTACTTTACTATTAGGAGGTTGGCACCATTTTAAAGTGACCTATAAACCTATTTATCGACATATTAATATTGTGTGTGTTACTATAAATTATTGACATAATAAATAATATTGTGAAGTTGGCACCATTTTAGAGTCGAAAAGAGAATATAAATCTAAATTTACCATCTTAATGATCAAAATCAAATAGTAAAATAACAACATAATATTACACTTTAAGTTTTTTTTAGTGAAAAGAGAAAACTCACTATACTAATTAATACAAGTTCCCACAATTTATTCATGAGATGAGTTGCTTGAACACATTGTATTCAAAAGAACACTAAATTTTACCTTCTATAGTTTTGATATACCAAGTCTGGAAGCTCTTGGTTTTAATTGCATTAATCCTATTATCATGAATACTAGATTGTGCAAAAAAATCTTACCTATAAAGTTACTTATTAACATTAATATTGACGTGTTTGTTATGATTACTAACAACAACAAAATAATAATTGTTTAGACTAAATAAATAATTGTTTAGACTAAATAAATATTGTGTATGATTTTATTATAAGTTATTAGAAGGTTAGTGATTTATATTAAAACTATTTAATGAAATAATATTATGATTTGTATAATAACAATTTTAATTATAGACATAGTAAATATTATTATGTATATATACGTTAATATGAAAGGTTGACACACCATTTTAGAGTCAACAAGAGAATATATTGAAAGGTGTGTCATTTAACTATAAGTAACAAATTTGCAAATTTGAATTAGAATATTAATATATTTGTACAAATTGATTTATACTAAATATAACAAGGAATAAGTGTACAATATTTGTTTATGGAGTATTTGAATGTGTTATGCTGAAAATGATACTAAATAGTTACCCAATAAGATTTTTAATAGACCAAGTGTAAAAGACGTTGTTTTCAAGTGTATTATTGAATCTGTTTATCCAAGGTTTGAGATAGTGAAAAGCTATTTTGATTTAGATAAAGCATAATTGAAAATATAAATATTGAATGGTGCTATGTAATTTGCATAAAGTATCATCACATGAATACTTTATATTTGAACCAAAATTTACATATGTTATGTACTAAAAATATAAAGAAAAATCCTAAAAAAATAATATTAGGAGAATACATTATATATAGAAAACATTGAAATGTGTTTCTTCATATATATATTAATTAATCTTTCAAAGGACAAAATTACATTCATGAATCATTTCCACTTAATCTCATGATATTGGGTCAAAGAGATCATGTACATATTCGACACCACATTTAATTATCTTGATCTTCTTGCATTGTTCTTTCCTTGCTATCCATGCCCAAACTATGGTATGAATTAGAACAAATCCAAGTTTTATGTCATTTGGATTTGGTACCCAATATTGTTCTAATAGTTTTCCATTATATTTCCCTTAGCTAGGCCTCTGCCAATTAGCCTCAACATGAAGATTCTCTATTTGATCATCCTAAAAGATATTTGAGGTGGATTTTTCCATCCAAATCATATTCCCTTTATCCTTATTTCCTGATTTAACTAACAACATCTTTATTTTCTCAACATCATTCATAGTATTGAATGTTGTCTTTGGATTTTTGCACTTGGGACCAACATATATCGATTCACCTATCACATTATCAAATTCCTCATCTATAATACTTGAGTTTACATGGAGTGCATTACAATCATCATTGAGGGTTTTTCCTGTCTTGGACCAAAAATCCTCAAAAGATTAATCACTTCCATCCATTATTCTATGATCATTGAACATTTCATCTAAAGTTCCAAGAACTCTTTCCCGATACTTAACTTTATTTTTCCATTCGTCTATAACCATTGGTAATCCTAACTGTCGATAGTGTCTTTCCACATTTTTATGTATAACATTATCTCTTCCTTTAGTTATTTTAAATACACCTCATTTCATTTTGGTTTTAAGAAACAAGGCTTCCTTATGGGCAATATATTTTGGCCTTCATCATCTACATTCCACAACTCAACTAGGTTTGACCACTCAATATCTCTTATGGATTATTTATACCTTAGTACTAGAATATCATTGAGTACAATAAATTGGACTTATTGGACATTAAAATTTCCAGTGAGTGTTTTTCTTCCTTCTCTGATGTATCCATTAAGGAAAATTTTGAGGCCATTAACCTTGCCAATCAGTTTAGGTGGAAAAACTTGTTTTCTTTGATTGTGTGAAATGTATCCATCATTTTAAGTAAGGAATACATATATTTACTTTTCTAGTTAGAATACATTCTCCCATAGGCTCCATCTATGTCTTCATGGTTGTGTCCCATAAATAAGAAACCAACCTTAATACTATTAAGGACACCAAGTGTAGTTAAAAGTTATAGAAACATAAAAAGATAATGATTCTTATTATCACTTGTTGCATGGTCTACTTGTAATAACAAATGTGGAGGAAGAGGTTTAAAAATAACATCCTAATTTTTAGATCCTCTATGAGATAGAAAATCGTCTGTGTACACTCTACATTTTGAGTAAATAGAAGTGTCAAGTAACACATTTGAAAGTTGGTTCACTGAACTTCCACTCTCATAAAGAAGATCACGATATAAATGTTGAATATTATGTAACTTCGGAAGATATTCTTGTTTTACTTCATTAAGGAAATATTCACATTGTAATTGACCATGTAAAAGCCCGAAAAGAATAATGCTAAAATAATTCAAGTGAAAATATTCAAGTCGGCCCCATAGAAGTTACTGGGTAAAATTGCCCCAATGAAGTCGGCCTAGTTAGTGAAAAGTCATCCAGAAAAGAGTATAAATAAGGGGGGCACATTCCTCATTTGAGCACCAACCAAGTTCGCTTTAGCAACAAGAAGAAAGTTCTCTCCAGCTAAGAAGAAGACTCTTTTGGGTTATAGAAGACTTAGAATACATATATCTTTGGGTTTTCTTATCTTGTTTATTCTCGGGATCTTTGTCCGAAAGAGACTCAACTCTTTGATGTATTGAATTGACATTGTACTTGCTGACGAATATATACTAAAGAAGTTTGTTGGTTTTTCTTCCCTTGAAGGGTTTCGCAGAGGAGAAATTTGTGTCTTTATGTTTATTGTTGAATGTCTTTCTTTCACTGATCCTTATGCATGCAATTCTTATGATGTGACATGTTGAATTAATGAAAGTCTAACATAATTTCCTTTAAGTCAAAATTCTAACATGGCATCAGAGTCGTGTTCAAAGAATTCAATGCAACAGTCGTAGCAACTGCAACAACTGCAACTGCCAGAGATTAGGGCTCCATGTTTCTAGCCTTTCTATCCACATATCAAACTTGACCTTTGCATCATTGAACTCACCCTAGGAGGGTGTATCTTTCTATAGAGGAAAATTCCTATTTCGCGGAGTTTCAATTTTTGCCTAGAAAATGTTAGGGTCAAGAACTAGGGCTCCATGTTTTGACCTTCTACCCATTGATTGGGTTCGACCCCAACAATCTCCAACTCACCCTAGGAGAGTGCATATTTTTGTGGAGGAATAATTCAGATGAGAGAAATTTCATTTTTGACCTTGTTCTCACTGGATCGAGAAACTAAGGTTTCCAATTTTTTCCTATTATGTCCACAAATACGAGTGAAAAGAGGGTTGGCTCAACTCATCTCAGGGAGGTGCATCTTTCTAGTGGATCAGATTCTCCATTGAATAACTTTGATTTTTTACCCTCCTCCTACTAAGGTTTTCATAACCATATTTGACAAGATGACAAACAACACCAAGGTTGATGAGAAACTTGAAGGGGCTTATAACTTCAGAGAATGGAAGTATAAGAAGATCCTCATCCTAGAAGAAAATGACTTGGAGAAGTATGTTGAAGAATAGGTTGCAAAGCCAGAATGTGATGAAGCTAAGGCAAAGTAGAAGAAGAATATGGTTAATGCAAATAGAATTATTACAAATTCCATCAAGGATCATTTGATCCCTCATGTCTTGTCTTCCGAAACTTCAAAGAAAATGTTAGATGCTTTGACCAAATTGTATAAAAGCAAGAATATCAATCGGAATATGACATTGAGAACACAACTCAGGAGTGTGAAGATACAAAACTTAAAAACAATTCAATCCTAGTTTACAAGAGTATCCCAAATCAAAGAACAACTTGAAGCCATTGAATATACAATTGAAGAATCTAAATAGTGATGACTACCTTGAATGGTCTCCCAAGGTCATGTGAATCATTTATTCAAGGACTATGTTTCAGAAGAAAGCCAACAAATTTTAGCAGGTTGTGGGAAGAATGTACTCAAGAAGAAGTTATATTGGTAGAAAGAGAACAGAAGTTGAGTAATGATGAAGATCAAGCACTAGCAACTCATACAAATAAATAGAAGAGCAGGAAGGAAGTTCATCCTTTAAAGAAGTCTCCAAAGTTTCAGAAGTCTCAAAGGACTCAAAGATATTACTCAAAGATCAAATGATGCAACTACCAGAAGATGGGATATATTGCAAGATATTGTCCTCAAGCAAAATTTCAAGTCAGAAAAGGAAGGAATAAAAGACATCACGCTCATATTGCGAAAGAGGATGAACCAGTTCAAAAGAAAGCAAGGGAAGTTGATTCAAGTGAAGAATATGTATTGTAATGACTGGTTACGAGGATTCTCTCAAAAGTTTGATTTAGAAGCATTCACCTCATAAGGTGAGGCTCGATGATGATTATCAGTAGGATAATCCCTCTACAAATTGGATTTCAGAAAACGTATGAAGATGAAAGATGTATTATGAATATTTTTTTTGAACATGATGGTGCACACTTTGCAAGAATACCAAGAAACAGATCCAAGAGGATATAATGCATCCAAAAGACATGAAGACCAAGGTTGAAGTTTCAACAAACTTGATGAAGAAGAAGATCAAATCTTAGAACTTGAAAGGAAGCATAAAAGAGTTAACCAAATAAACAAAAATAAGTATTTGAATTGTCATTTAAATTATTTATTGAATCTTTAAGTGTTTAAATGATATTGTTCATAACAATTGTATGCATATTTGTGTTCCTAGAATAAAGAAGTGTGTTATGCATGTTATAGTGAATGCATTGATATGTCTAGGATTGATGAACAATATACTCTTAATTTGCATGTAATGGGTAAGTAGCCTATGGTGTTGCACAACATTCCATGAGTCATTATTGCTTGTCTAGAATGAAACCTCTTTGTTGGCATGCTGAGAGCAGTGCACGCTCTTGATAGTATGTTCTGGTAGAGATGGAAGGCTTCTATAAAGTTACCATGTGTATATGGGATATGGATGAGTGTTGTGCTAAAGAATTAGCTAAGATGGCTACATAACTGTGTGAATTATTTCAATATACATAAGAATTAACCATTAAAATGTCAATATGACATGATGATTATGAAATTTTACTAACCATACGACTGAATTTGACCTGTAGGGAAGATAGTGTGCGATGACCTACAAGAGAAGGATGATGAGACTCGTTTCGAAGAACAAGTGAGGACTATTCAGTGGTGACCTTCAAGTAGATTTACGAAATCAATCATACTACAAAAGTACAAAGCAATGTTCATGGTTTCTCTTAGAAAGAGGGAGTCGATTATGACAAGATGTTTTCTCTAGTGGCTAAACACACTTATATCAAATCTCTAGTGATGGATATTACACTATATAGATTATGTACTCAAAGTAGAAGTGTATATCGAGCAACACCCACGATTTGATATTCCCTACAGAGAATCGCATGTGTGCATATTGAAGAAGGATTTGTACGGTATCAGAAGGCACCCAGGGCATTGCACTCTAGTAGATAGAATTACATGATGATCTTGAGGATCATCTAGAGTGATGTATATTTCAACCTTTCATACAAGGTTGAATATGCTTGCTCATTGAAAACGAGAAGCTCATAGATGGGTGCAAGAGGGAACTTGCAACAAAGTTTGAGATGAAAGATCTTGGTATCCATTGACCTTGAGAGAAATAAGTTCATCTATATATACCCATTTGATGAGAGATGACATAGATGGATACATAGAATATCAACAACAAAGAATAATACCAGTCACTCCAGTGTAAAATGTCTCGATGCAGAGAGAACAAGATGTTAAAATGAAAAGGGAGGATAGTTCTCAGTTACAGAAGGAGAAAAATACTTCACTTTAGAGGGAGCAACTATAGCACATATTACGGAAACAGATTGAGAGACATTTTTACTTAACCTCTATCGATGGCAATGGTTGTTTGCCTCGGTATTTTAGGGATATGCTCAAAGTGATACCAGATGTATTCCCTCACTAAGAGGGACTAGAACTTAGAGTTTAATAATCTTGGCAGGATTCTTGGGATTAGTTGTGTGGCAGAGACCAAATGATATTTTTTTTAGTCAAGGAAAATACACAATTGAGATCCTAAAGGGATTCAGGGTGATGGATTGTAAATCCATTTTTACATCAATGATGACAAACATGAAATTATCGAGTGACAATTCAGTGAATGCCACCATGTGTAGACAGATGATTGGTTCATTGATGTACTTGACCAACACAAGGCTAGATATATGCTTTGTGGTGAACACCTTGAGTCATTATATGTTTAAGTTTGGATGTGTTCACTTGATTGCAACAAATCATGTAATGAGATAACTGAAGAGTACATTTGATTATGGACTTAGATATGAGTTAGATCAGAACATTATCCTACAAGGCTATGTTGATTCAGATTGGGCCAATAGTGTTATAGACAGAAAGAGCACTTCAATACGTTGCTTTAGTTTGGGATCAATATTAATTTCCTAGTTTAGTAGGAAGCAAACTAATGTGGCACTCAGTATAGTCGAGGCAAATTATGTTGTAGCGTGTTCAACCAATAGCGAAGCAATGTGGCTTCAGAAGTTACTTGCAGTGTTGTTTGATCTCGAGTTAGAGGTGACTTGCATTTTTTGTGACAACTAGAGTTTTGTGAAGTTGTTTGAGAACCCATTTTTTCATGACAAGTCCAACATATCGAGATCAGGTACCGATATATCAGATATATAATACAAAAGGGAGCAGTGAATCTCTATTATATTGCAATGAATAAGCAGACATCCGATGTGTTGACCAAGCCTCTATTGAGAGTGAAATTTGAATACTTCAGGGACAAGCTTGGTGTGATGCAAAAATATGTCCCTCATAAGAGGGAGGGATGAGTTTGATATATGATTTGGGGTATAATGTAGCCAATTGTGTGATAGCAATAGGTAGTAATTTATGGGAATGTACTACTAGTCTCTCTGAGAACTGGAGAGAGTGACCAGCTCATGATGACTAGAGAGAGTGACCATACTTGTGATGAATAGAGAGAGTGACCATACTTGTGATGACTGGAGAGCATGACTATATCATGAGGATTGGAGAGAGTTACCATACTCACAAGGGTTGGAGAGAGTGAACATACTTGCAATGAGTGGAGAGAGTGACCATACTCATGAGAGTTGGAAACAGTGACCATACTTGCAATGACTGGACAAAGTGACCATACTTAGTATGTGTATCTAGTCAAGTATGTTTATACAACTGAGTATGTGTATCCAATCGAATATGTGTATCCAACCAAGTATGTGTATCCAATCGATCTATGTATCTAGTTGGATGTGTGTGATTAGATTCCTTGTGAACTAGATGAAGTCCCATAATGATGTGATGTGTGCTCCTTCCTCGCTTGTGTTGCTACTATGATGCCTCTGGATGTATGATCGTGATTGATGCATGGTTAAGATGATGGATTGCTCATGGAGAAATTATAGAGATGTATAGATTCAAGAGATGGCACAAGTAAATGGTTGGAGTACATAATTGCAACATCAGTGATGATGACCGTGTCAGAAGAATATCTTCCTTGTTAAGAAGGGGTGTTGAATATTATGTAACTTTGAAAGATATTCTTGTTATGTTCTTTTGTACTTCCTTCCAGAAATATCCATATTATAATTGATCATGTAAAAACCCTAAAATAATAATGCTAAAAGAATTCAATTGGAAATAGTCAACTTGTCCCCACAAAAGTTACCGGGTAAAACTTCCCCATTCACCAAGTAAGACTTCCCCAGCATTGGATAAAACTACCCCAATGAAGTCGGCCTAGTTAGTGAAAAATCAGCTAGAAAAGAGAATGAATAAGGGGGACACATTCCTCATTTGAGCACCAACCAAGTTCACTTCAACATCAAGAAGAATGTCCGCTCCAGCTAAGAAGAAGATTGCTTTGGGTTGTAGAAGACTTGGAAGACATTTATCTTTGGGTTTTTGTATCTTCGTTATTGTCGATATCTTTGTGTGAAAGAGCCTCGGCTCTTTGTTGTACTAAATTGACATTGTACTTGCTAAATAATCTATACTGAAGAAGTTTGTCGGGTTTTCTTCCCTTGAAGGCTTTCATAGAGGAGAAATTTTTGTCTGTGTGTTTATTGTTGAATGTCATTTTTTTTCCAGTTATCCTTATGCATGCAAGTATTATGATGTGACAAGTTGAATGAATGAAATTCTAACATAATTACTTTTAAGTCAAAATTCTAATAACAAATCAAGATGTGGGTCTTCAAGGTCTCTCTAGCACTTTGCAACGAACCATTAGTACAAAATGGTTAATTTGTGGCTACAAAACCAAAAAAGTTAGTCATGGCATTTTTTTATAAGCTAATTACTAGAAAATTTGAGCGATTTTGGTTTATTTTAAGTGACATAGCTATGAATTACTAACATTAACTACTAATATAGATTAAGGATAAACACATATGACTAGTCAACGACTATGTGAATATAAGTTAGTAGTATGTTTTATTTAAATATGTTATTGAATTCTAATAGTTTTTTCATTTTAGTATAGTATATCATGGTAATTGGGATTTTTTGTGTTGAATTCATTTTTAATGTAATATGCATGGATGTGTCAGCCATGTTTCATGACACATCACATAATAACTTGTACAATATAATTATTTACATCATGAATTGCAACTCCTAGCCCACATTTCACATATATTATTTCCAACCACAACTGAAGGCATATGTTGCTTCTCAGAATTTTATATTTGATCCAAATTCCACTAGCACTATTTAATATTGGATCAAGTGGTTGAGCATTATACATTTTGTCTTCAATTAACGTCATATTTATATCTTATAACTCAACATCACCAAAATTTTTAATATATGTTGATACCTCCAACTTAGTTGACATGAGACAAGATATTGTGCATTGATAATTTATCCTACCCCCACAAATTCAAACCTTTGATCACCTGCATAGAGGAAACACATAATTATCATGCTTAACTTTATGATACTTAGGTTAAAATAATAGATATTATTATTAATTTTAGATATCCTCGTAATAATTATTAATGGAAAGCAAATGTGTGTATGTGTGTGTGTGTATTAAAAAAACATAAAAACATCTACATAGAGAAACCAAATATTATGAATTTCTCTCTCTCTCTCTCTCTCTCTCTCTCTCTATATATATATATATATATATATATAGAGAGAGAGAGAGAGAGAGAGAGAGAGAGAGAGAGAGAGAGAGAGAGAGAGAGAGAGAGAGAGAGAGAGAGAGAGAGAGAGAGATTTATTAATCATTTACTATATATATATATATATATATATAGAGAGAGAGAGAGAGAGAGAGAGAGAGAGAGAGAGTTATTAATCATTTACTTGGGTTTTGTTAGCGGATTGAGTTGCAAGCTCAATTTGCCCAATATGAAATTGTAATTGAAATCCATATCCCACAAGCATAGCATCAAGTATAGAGTATAGAAGATTACTACGACATCGACCACATTTTTATAGTGGAGGAGGAAGTATGCACCTTAATTCACATTCAAATTCATGTTTCTTATTTCCTTGAAAAAACTCATAATTTTATTAATAGGATAAAATTAAATTTGCGTTTGTATGTCCAACATAAATTTCCATAGATGTCTAAAAAAACAAAAATATATAGAAATACATACATGTATTACATTGTGTTCTTGTGGAACACACTTCATATTTCAATTCATTTCCATCTTCAGCATCACCATTATCTTCAGCGAAAATACTATAAATATCATCGTAACCACTTTCGGAGTTTGAAATGTTTCTTGCAAGCTCACAAAATTCTTCTCAAAAAAAGAAAATGTTCGAAAAAAATTACATGCCTTCATTCTACTGGGGTGTTGCAATTTCAACCTCTTCTTCTGTGAATGGCCTATGATAAAATTGAAATAATTGATCTTGTTGTTGTTTTACTAATTTAAAATGTCCATTACCCATCCATATACCTTCCTTAGATAAGGTATATGCCTCTTTGTTTTGCTCCTTGTAAACATGATTACAAGAAAGAGAATTAGAATTTGAAGAAATTTCATGAATCTCATTCAGTAGGGGAACCAGAAAAACATTTGTGAATCTCTATGCTTTTTTGTACCATTTAATAACAAGCATTGAATCACCAAACACGTAAAGTTTCCTATAGTATTTCTCTAGGGAAAACAACAACAAGATATTTAAAGCAAATACTTCTACATAGTTGTTTATCCCTTCTCCAAAGCCCAAGGAAAGTTTGAAGTGATGCTTGTCTGATAAGAAGAGAACTGCTCCCCCCCCCCCAACACACACACACACACACAAAGTGCCATCTTGTTGGAAGATCCATCAAAATAAGCCCAGGCTATTTGTTTGTTGATTTCTTGCATTCTGACCCCTATAATTGCATACCCATGATTTTCTTTAGGGAAAAAAAGATAGAACATTTAGGCTTCTTATAGATACCAATTCTGGGATAGTGTGTTTTTCATAGAAGATTTGGTTGTTTTTAGCAAGCGACAGACCCTAATTAATAATCAATGGGAAAGATTTGTAAATTGGAAATGAGTGTTTCAAAACCACTATTGCAGTGCTTATTCTAAGGAGTTACCATTCCAAATTAAATCCACATTAATCTTATTCAGACACTCCTGCAAAACCATTCTTGTAAAAGGACATGAAACAAAAAGATGTACCACCAATTCCTCTGCCATCTTACATAAAGTACACTAGTTCAAGCCCTCAAAACAATGTATTTGGAGGTTATCCCAAGTTTGAATCTTGTTTGCAATGGCACACCACATCAACAACAAGGATTTCGATGGACTTTTAAATTTCCACACCTTTTTCTACCACCATTGAGCTTCCCTATTTTGAAACTATTCACTCAACTGAATGTATCCCTGATTTGGTGTGTATTTACCTGAGAGCTCCAAATCCCATATTAGTTCATCTTCCTCCTCCCTAATTGATCCGAAAATTACAGGTTCTTTATAACCATTAACTTGCATGTGGAAATTTGAATTATTAAACTCATTAAAATTCTTTAAATGGAAAATTTAACGAGCATAGTTGAAGAACATAAAACACAATAAAGAGAACATAGAGGTTAAGAAAATATCCAAATACTCAAATAATAAACTTCAACACAATAAAGAGAACATAGAGGTTAAGAAAATATCCGAATACTCAAATAATAAACTTCAACATCAAATATCCCCTCCACCCGACCCCTTTTGAAAATATCCAAATACTCAACTTCAAATAGTTGCTAAGAACATAGAGGTTAAGAAACAACTGGCAGATGGAGTGGTTAGGCGGATATGGTGGAGATCTGGGTGGAGAAGAGGTTGGGGGTTTGATCCTCCCCAACTCCATGATTTCGGTAAGCGGTGCAACCACTTTCCAACAAGGCTGCCATGTGGAAGTCCTCGATTGGCTCACTTGGCTACAAACTTTGCCACATGGATTCCCACATTGATTCAATGTGTCAACGAGCTACTGGTCCACCTCATCTTCCAACTCAACCTACCACGTTAGTTTCCAACTGGACTGCCACTTCATCTGCCACTAAACCTTACCTACCATTTGGCACCCTATGGTGGTGCCACGTTAGCATCGTACAAGCCATGTGTCACCCTTACAGTGGTTCCACATGGCACCTTTTTTCCAAATTTACCAATTTTTTCGAATGTTCAAAACTGAATAACTTTCACATCCAGAGTATGTTTTACACAAAATCAATGTTTCCAAAAATCTCTCACCGAGATTTGCGCAGCTGCAAGCTTTTGTTCACATTTTGAAGACTTTAATTTTTATTGATCTCGAAGATCCTCCTTGATCAAACCTTTACAATGAGAATCTTTTGGACCACTAAAATCCTGAATCATTCAGAATTCAAATGAGGCCATGTTCGTCTCACATGTCCCGTATCATTTTTCCATCTTTCTTGGAACCTGTACATTTGACTCATCATAATAACAATCAATAATACACTGACATTGTTAAGTACATTAATCCCTTTTTCAACGAAATTTTCATTCAATATTGTCATAACCAACCATATATTGTTGAGCAGTAGAAAGCTGAATATCAAAATTGAACATATGAAATAAATTGTACCCATATCATGCTTATGTTTTATCATAGGAACTCTACCAGCCATAATAAATGTGTTGTGATTCAATGGAACTTCTGTTTCATGCTTAGGATTCTTTTATTCCTTAAATTTCATAGACATAAGTGCCAAATTACAACTTGCACTAACGACCCTTTTCAGTTGTTGTGTAGTTCCCAATGATCTAACATTTTTAAATGAATGTGAATGTACTGTATAATCAATTCCTTATTTAAACAAATGATATTGATTATGTTATGTATATAATATTTCCTTTCGATCATATAAGTATGGGATACCCAACACAATTCCACAGATATCTAGTGGAACCACATCAAATTCAACTTCATCTACAAACTTGGATGTTATTGTAAACTTTAGATCACATTTCTTTGTTACTTGTAATATTTTATCTTTGCATACCCAGCCTAATGGATAAGGTTTCTTGTGTGGTTTTGTTGTTAATCCCTATTTCTTAACTACTTCTTTTGAAATGAAATGAGATTAGATTGGGATCCACTATCTATGAGTGTGTCAATTTTAGTTTGTTTCGTAATTACCCTTATATGAAACAATGTATTCCTTTTTCTATCCTCAAAATTGGCATGATTTTTAGAAGTAGAAGAACATTAAGAACTAATGTTAGAATCATTATCAACAACACTTTTACCTTTCACACCTATGATTATTATCTTTCTTTCATCCTCATAATCTAATCCAAGGTCCTCAATGATAAGCGTGGCATTTGTAAGTTTTAAACCTATGCAACAAAGAAAATCATATAGATTCCTTTAAGCAAAATCAAGATCACAACACATCATTCACACATAAACAAAGATATTTACCCTGGAAACCCTTAACCGGGAAAACCAGAAAAACTTGGAGCCACCTCTCCTATTTTCTTTTCATTACATTATGAATCCTCACAATACAAAATATAGGTATTCAACAGCATCCAAATACCCCAATTTGTTAATTCGGATTAGATAATTACTCCAATCCCTTAACCGTGATTAAGTTACATATTTTTAGAAAATTCCCAAAATAGCCAAAAAACAACCAAAAATAGCCAAATGCAGCTTTGAAATGCACACCTCCCCTCCACACATAGATGCAAAGAATATAACATATACCCAACATTATCCCACTTGTTGTTTCCTTTTCATAGCAATGAGTCATGTACTCATAAAGTCATAGGTTCATGGCAACAATGCCCATATATTCTCTACACCAAGAGAACTTCTTTGTACTAACATACTTTGTTAATGAGTCTGCAACATTTTTCATGGTGTCAACCTTTTCCAGCAGCACCTTTTTTCCTTCAACCATATATCTCACAAAGTGATATTTCACATCAATAAACTTTGTCTTAGCATGATAAGCAGGGTTCTTTTCCAGGAAGATTGGACTTTGGCTATCACAATCTAACCTTATAGCTTTCTGTACAAACCCAATACCTGAACACAATCTTGCAACCACACAGCTTCTTTGCTTGCATGAGTGGCTTCCATGTATTCAGCTTCTGTAGTTGAGAGTGCAACTACAGCTTGTCTCTTGCTCATCCAACTGATAGCTCCTCCAAATAGGTCAAACACATACCCACTTGTAGATCTTGTGTGATCAAGGTCTCCAACCCATTTTGCATCAACAAATCCATGTGAATTTATTACTATGTCTTGTCCAGGTCTTCCTTGGTAGCAGATTGAATAATATATGGTATCACACAAATATCTAAAGACCCTCTTTACAGTTGTCCAATGCTCCTTTCCTAGTTTTACCATATATCTGCTAAAAAATCCCACTGCATGAGAAATGTATGGTCTTGTACATACCATTGCATACATCAAACTACCAACTCCACTAGCAAAAGGAACTCGTGACATGTCTTATTATTTTTCCTGTGTCTTGGGACACTGCTCTACATATAACTTTACACCTACAGGAATAGGAACCTTGACCGACTTACTTTCCTGCATGTTAAATCTTTGTAGTATCGTATCAACATATTTTCTTTGATTTAAACTGATCATTTTGTTTGCACGATCTCTTCTTATCTCCCTTCCCATAATGAAGTTTTCAGCACCAAGATCTTTCATATCAAACTTGGAGGATAGTTGAGACTTCACCTCCTTTATAACATCTTTGTTGTTTCCAATCAGCAACATGTCATCAACATACAAAACTATGTTCAGGAAGTGATCACCAACCTGTTTGGAATATACACAATGATCATCTTTGCTCCTCACAAACCCCAATCCAAGTATGTATGTGTCAAACTTTTGGTACCACATCCTTGGAGATTACTTTAGACCATAAAGGGACTTCTTTAGTTTACATACCAACTCATTATTTCCCTTTACTATGAACCCTTCTGGTTGTTTCATGTATATTTATTCTTCCAGATCCCCATGTAAGAACGTTGTCTTCACATCCATATGCTCTCCTTCAATATCAAAAGCAACATCAATAGAAAGAAGAAATCTAATAGAAGTTAATTTTGCAACTGGAGAAAATATTTCACCAAAATCAATCCCCTCTACATGATAATATCCATTTTCTACCAAGAGGGATGTATACTTATCCACTTTACCTTCTGCATTCAACTTCTTTTTAAATAGCCATTTGCTCCCAATGGATTTTCTTCCAGCTGGTAACTGAACTAGAGTTCAAGCTTCATTTTTTTCCAAGGAATCCATTTCTTCAACCATGGCCTTTTCCCAGAGATCACTATCCTCTGAATCAACAACTTCCTTCACAATTCTAGGATCATCATCAGTAATAGACATAGAAAAATGAGAGCAAAAATTGGGGGGGAATACCTTTCTGGTTTCCTTATTTCTCGATATGATCTCCTCAAAACTGGAGTATGAGGTTCTTCTTCTTCTGATTCAGCTTCTTCTATTGAGTCAGATTCTTCACCTTCTAACTTTAACTCTATTTTCACTTGTTCCTTTTCCATTGGATTCACTTCTTGTTTGGGGACTTCTTTGACCTCTCGAAACACAACATCTTGACTGTAAACAGTCTTCTTAGTTATAGGACTCCAAAGATTATACACTTTCATACCATATTTATAGCCAATAAAGATACACTTCTCAGCTTTGTTATCCAACTTGCTCCTTTTCTCCTTTGGAACATGTACATAAGCAACACAACCAAAAAGTTTCAGATGATTAATAGAGGGTTTCTTACCAGTCCATACCTCTTGTGGATTTTTATCAATCAATGCTGATGTGCATGATCGGTTTACCAAGTAACATGCTATCTCCATTGCTTCTGCCCAGAATTCTTGTCCTATCCCAACACTGCTTAGCATGCTTCTTTCATTTTCCATCAATGTCCCATTCATCCTCTCAGCAACTCCATTCTTTTGAGGTGTGTATGGAGTATTCTTTTACCTTGATATAGTGCACTTCTTACATAAGTCCTCGATTTCATTCCCACATAACTCTCCACCATTATCTATCCTCAACACCTTTATTTTCTTTTCTGACTGATTTTCTACAAGAGCCTTAAATTCTTTAAACTTGGAAAATACTTCAGATTTCTTTCGAAGGAAATAGATCCACATGTTCCTTGAGAAATCATCTATAAATGAAACATAATACATAGATATTCCTAATGATGGAACAGGAATAGGTCTAAACACACCATTATGTATTAATTCTAGAATTCCCTTTACTCTTGTAGCACTAGATGCAAATCTTACTCGATTTTGTTTTCCATATATGCAATGTTCACATAAATCAAAATCTAGAGTGCAATCATTCATACCTTCAACCATACCTTTACCTTATAATGCTCGAAGTCCCTTTTCTCTTATATTCCCCAATCTTTGATGCCATAGCATTATCTTTCCTCCTAGTGCAGTCAAGGTTTTGTCATCTTTACCTCCATCCCCAAGAACAATAGAACTGTTTGCACGATCTCTTCTTATCTCCCTTCCCATAATGAAGTTTGCAGCACCAAGATCTTTCATATCAAACTTGGAGGACAGTTGAGACTTCACCTCCTTTATAACATCTTTGTTGTTTCCAATCAGCAACATGTCATCAACATACAGAACTATGTTAATGAAGTGATCACCAACCTGTTTGGAATATACACAATGATCAGCTTTGCTCCTCACAAACCCCAATCCAAGTATGTATGTGTCAAACTTTTGGTACCACATCCTTGGAGATTACTTTAGACCATAAAGGGACTTCTTTAGTTTACGTACCAATTCACTATTTCCCTTTACTATGAACCCTTATGGTTGTTTCATGTATATTTATTCTTCCGGATCCCCATGTAAGAATGTTGTCTTCACATCCATATGCTCTCCTTCAAGATCAAAAACAGCAGCAATAGAAAGAAGAAATCTAATAGAAGTTAATTTTGCAACTGGAGAAAATATTTCACCAAAATCAATCCCCTCTACATGAGAATATCCATTTTCTACCAAGAGGGATGTATACTTATCCACTTTACCTTCTGCATTCAACTTCTTTTTAAATAGCCATTTGCTCCCAACGGATTTTCTTCCAGCTGGTAACTGGACTAGAGTTCAAGCTTCATTTTTTTCCAGGGAATCCATTTCTTCAACCATGGCCTTTTCCCAGAGATCACTATCCTCTGAATCAACAACTTCCTTCACATTTCTAGGATCATCGTTAGTAATAGACATAGAAAAATGAGAGCGAAAATTGGGAGGGGAATACCTTTCTACTTTCCTTATTTCTCGATATGATCTCCTCAAAACTGGAGTATGAGGTTCTTCTTCTTCTGATTCAACTTCTTCTATTGAGTCAGATTCTTCACCTTCTAACTTTAACTCTATTTTTACTTGTTCCTTTTCCATTGGATTCACTTCTTGTCTGGGGACTTCTTTGACCTCTCAAAACACAACATCTTGACTGTAAACAGTCTTCTTAGTTATAGGATTCCAAAGATTATACACTTTCATACCATCTTTATAGCCAATAAAGATACACTTCTCAGCTTTGTTATCCAGCTTGTTTCTTTTCTCCTTTGGAACATATACATAAGCATCACAACCAAAAACTTTCAGATGCTTAATAGAGGGCTTCTTACTAGTCCATACCTCTTGTGGAGTTTTATCAATCAATGTTGATGTGGGTGATCAGTTTACCAAGTAACATGTTGTATCCACTACTTCTGCCCAGAATTCTTGTCGTATCCCAACAATACTTAGCATGCTCCTTTCCTTTTCCATCAACATCGCATTCATCCTCTCAACAACTCCATTATTTTAAGGTGTGTATGGAGTAGTATTTTTCCTTTCTATACCACACTTCTTATAGAAGTCCTCGAATTCATTCCCACTGAACTCTCCTCCATTATCTATCCTCAACACCTTTATTTTCTTTTCTGACCGATTTTCTACAAGAGCCTTAAATTCTTTAAACTTGGAAAATACTTCAAATTTATTTCGAAGGAAATAGATCCATATGTTCCTTGAGAAATCATCTATAAATGAAACATAATACACAGATTTTCCTGATGATGGAATAGGAACAAGTACAAACACATCACTATGCATTAATTCTAGAATTTCCTTTACTCTTGTAGCACTAGATGAAAATCTTACTCGATTTTGTTTTCCATATATGCAATGTTCACAGAAATCAAAATCCAAAGTGCAATCAGTCATACCTTCAACCATACCTTTACCTTGTAATGCTCGAAGTCCCTTTTCTTCGATATGCCCCAATATTTGATGTCATATCATTGTCTTTCCTCCTAATGCAGTCAGGGTTTTGTCATCTTTACCTCCTTCCTCAAGCACAACAAAACTGTTACATTCATGAATGATGGTTTTTCCAAATAGTTTGTACATAGTTCCATATCGAACTCCCCTCATCAATACCATTGATCCTCGAACCATTTTGCAACCAACATCTCCACACAGAGTCTTTACACCTGCAACATCCATATTTCCGACAGCTATCAAGTTTCCTGCTAGATTTGGAATGTGTAGCACTCTAGGTAGAGTTATAATCCTTCCATCCTTCAATTTTAGCTTGACTCTACCACGTCCAATGATAGTGGCTGGTGAATCATCTCCCAAGTACACATCTCTTCCATTGTACTTTTCATATTCACATAACCACTCCCTATGAGGGGTCATATGACATGAGGCACCTAAGTCAATCAACCATATATCACGTTCGGAATGATTACCCGTGGAATCTAGGTACACATCCCCTCCTTCTTAAGAGGAGTTCTTCGCCTTTGTGGAAAGGGTATCCTCATATCCCTTTGCTTTCTCAACATTCTTAGAGTTGCAATCCTTGTTATAGTGCCCAATTTTACCGTGTTTCCAACACTTCCTTATTCCTTTTCATGTGGATTTAGATCTACCCTTAGATTTAGATCTCCCCTTGGATCCTTTATTTTTTGTTTCTCTCCTGGGGGCGACCTCTCATAGACAAGGAATCCATGCTATCAATATCCATTGTTTTCTGCCTCATCTCTTCTGATAGTAGCGATGATACAATTTCATCAAATTTTAAGGTCGCCCGGCTAGCACTACCTATTGCAACAATTAGGTTGTCCCTGGAATCTAGAAAAGAACACACAAATGTAATATACTTATCTTCTTCAGCCATTTTAACACCAATATAGGTTATCTAACTTACCAGAGTATTGTATATATTCAATTTCTTTGTTATAGTGTCATTCTCATCCATTATGAGGTGAAACAACTTCTTTTGCAGAAACAACTTGTTCACAAGGGATTTTGGTTGACACAAACTCCCTAGTTTCACCCAAAGCTTTACTACACTATCTTCACCAGATACATTCAAAAACATAGAGTCTGATAAGCACAACCATATTGTACTCCTCTCCCTTGTTTCTAATGTATCCCAATCATATTGTGACGTTCCAGTGGGTTTCATACCCGGATCGACAACAATCCACTGTTCTCGATCTACCAGAAGGTCCTCCATTTTGAACTTCCATAGCTCAAAATTATGGCTATTAAATTTCTTGATATCTCAATTCTTGAAGTACTTGCCATTCTCTTTCAATGCACAAATCAACACTGCAAAGCTCCCAACCCAGGGTTATCACAGACCCGATATCTATCAACCACGTCGAACCCTTAGCAACAAAGGCATCCCCCTAATGCCAAAATCAAGCTCTGATACCACATGTAAGTTTTAAACGTGTGTGGAGAAGCAAAGCATACAGATTCTTTTAAGCAAAATAGAGATCACAACACATCATTCACACATAAACATGGAGATTTACCCTGTAAACCCTTAAACAGGAAAACCAAAAAACCTTGGAGCCACCTCTCATATTTTCTTTTCATTAAATTATGAATCCTCACAATACAAAATATAGGTATTCAGCGACATCCAAATACCCTAATCTATTAAGCCGGATTAGAAAAAGACTCCAATCCCTTAACCAGGATTGAGTTACATATTTTTAGAAAATTCCAAAAATAGCCAATTGCAGTGCTGACATATGCACCTCCCCTCCAAACGCACATGCAAAGAATATACCATATACCCAAAATTCTCCCACTTGTTGATTCCTTTGCATATCAATGAGTCATGTACTCATAAAGTCATAGGTTCAGGGCAGCAATGCCCATATATTCTCTACACCAAGAGAACTTCTTTGTACTAACAGACTTTGTTAATGAGTCTGCAACACTTTTCACGGTGTCAACCTTCTCCAGAACACCTTCTTGTCTTCAACCATATCTCTCACAAAGTGATATTGCACATCAATATGCTTTGTCTTAGCATGATAAGCAGGGTTCTTTTCTAGGAATATTTCACTTTGGCTACCAGAATCTAACCTTATAGCTTTCTATACAAACCCAATACCTGAACACAATCTTGCAACCACACAGCTTCTTTGCTTACATGAGTGGCTTCCATGTATTCAGCTTCTGTAGTTGAGAGTGCAACTACAGTTTGTCTCTTGCTCATCCAACTAATAGCTCCTCCAAATAGGTCAAACACATACCCACTTGTAGATCTTGTGTGATTAAGGTCTCCAACCCAGTCTACATCAACAAATCCATGTAAATTTATTACTCTGTCTTGTCCAGGTATTCCTTGGTAGTAGATTGAATAATATATGGTTCCACGCAAATATCTGAATACCCTCTTTACAGTTGTCCAATGCTCCTTTCCTGGTTTCAACATATATTTGCTCAAAACTCCCACTGCATGAGCAATGTCTGGTCTTGTACATACCATTGCATACATCAAACTACCAACTGCACTGGCGTAAGGAACTCATGACATGTCTTCTTCTTCTTCCTATGTCTTGGGACACTACTCTACAGATAACTTTACACCTACAGGAATAGGAATCGTGACCAGCTTACTTTCCTGCATGTTAAA
This sequence comes from Pseudotsuga menziesii, assembly GCA_001517045.1. Lineage (NCBI taxonomy): Eukaryota > Viridiplantae > Streptophyta > Pinopsida > Pinales > Pinaceae > Pseudotsuga > Pseudotsuga menziesii. Next base: position 285,423 of record LPNX010056831.1, on the reverse strand, counting down.
TCTTTGCAGTACCGTCTCAACATATTTTCTTTGATTTAAACTGATCATTTTGTTTGCACGATATCTTCATATCTCCATTCCCATAATGAATTTTGCAACACTGAGATATTTCATATCAAACTTGGAGGATAGTTGAGACTTCACCTACTTTATAACATCTTTGTTGTTTCCAATCAGAAACATGTCATCAACATACAGAACTATGTTAATGAAGTGATCATCAACCTATTTGGAATATACACAATGCTCAGCTTCGCTCCTCACAAACCACAATCCAAGTATGTATGTGTCAAACTTTTGGTACCACATCATTGGAGTTTTCTTTAGACCATAAAGGGACTTCTTAGTTTACATACCAACACATTTTTTCCCTTTTACCATGAACCCTTCTGGTTTTTTCAGGTATATTTCTTCTTCCATATCCCCATGTAAGAACGCTATCTTCACATCCATCTGCTCTACTTCAGGATCAAAATAAGCAACAATAGAGAGAATAAATCTAATAGAAGTTAATTTTGCAACTGGAGAAAATATTTCACCAAAATCATTCCCCTCTACCTTAGATTACCCCTATGATACCAAGCGGGCTTTATACTTATGCACTTTACCTTATGCATTCAACTTCTTTTTAAATAGCCATTTGCTCCCAATGGATTTTCTTCCAGTTGGTAATTGGACTAGATTCCAAGTTTCATTTTTTGTCCAAGGAATCCATTTCTTCAACCATGGCCTTTTTCCAGAGATCACTATCCTCTGAATCAACAAATTCCTTCACATTTATAGGATCATCATTAGTAATAGACATAGAAAAATGAGAGCAAAAATAAGGAGGGTAATACGTTTCTGGTTGCCTTATTTCTTGATATTATCTCCTCAAAAATAGAGTATGAGGTTCTTCTTCTTATGATTTAGCTTCTTCTATTGATTCGGATTCTTTACCTTCTAACTTAAACTCTATTTTGTCTAGTTCCTTTTCCATTGGATTCACTTCCTGTCTGGGGACTTATTTGACCTCTCGAAACACAAAATCTTGACTATAAATAGTCTTCTTAGTTATAGGATTCCAAAGCTTATACGCTTTCATACCATCTTTATAGCCAATAAAGATACACTTCTCAACTTTTCTATCCAACTTGCTCCTTTTCTCCCTTGGAACATGTACATAAGCATCACAACCAAAAAGTTTCAGATGCTTAATAGAGGGTTTCTTACCAGTCCATACCTCTTGTGGATTTTTATCAATCAATGCTGATGTGCTTGATCGATTTACCAAGTAACATGCTATCTCCATTGCTTCTGCCCAGAATTCTTGTCCTATCCCAACACTGCTTAGCATGGTTCTTTCATTTTCCATCAATGTCCCATTCATCCTCTCAGCAACTCCATTCTTTTGAGGTATGTATGGAGTATTCTTTTACCTTGCTATAGCGCACTTCTTACATAATTCCTCGATTTAATTCCCACATAACTCTCCACCATTATCTATCCTCAACACCTTTATTTTCTTTTATGATTGATTTTCTACAAGAGCCTTAAATTATTTAAACTTAGAAAATACTTCAGATTTCTTTCGAAGGAAATAGATCCACATGTTCCTTGAGAAATCATCTATAAATGAAACATAATACACAAATTTTCCTAATGATGGAACACGAACAGGTCTAAACACACCACTATGTATTAATTCTAGAATTCCCTTTACTCTTGTAGCACTAGATGCAAATCTTACTCGATTTTGTTTTCCATATATGCAATGTTCACATAAATCAAAATCTAGAGTGCAATCATTCATACCTTCAACCATACCTTTACCTTATAATGCTCAAAGTCCTTTTTCTCTGATATTCCCCAATTTTTGATGCCATAGCATTATCTTTCCTCCTGGTGCAGTCAGGGTTTTTTCATCTTTACCTCCATCCCCAAGCACAATAGAACTGTTACATTCATCAATGATGGTTTTTACCAATAGTTTGCACAAAGATCCATACTGAACTCCCCTCATCAATACCATTGATCCTCGAACCATTTTTCAACCACCATCTCCACCCACAGTCTTTACACCTACAACATCCATCTTTTTGACAGATATCAAGTTTCTTGCTAGATTTAGAATGTGTAACAATACAGGTAGAGTTCTAGTCCTCCCATCCTTCAATTTTAGCTTGACTCTACCAAGTCCAATGATACTGGTTGGTGAATCATCTACCAAGTACACATCTCCTCCATTGTACTTTTCATATTCACAGAACCACTCCCAATGAGGGGTCATATGACATTACGCACATGAGTCAATCAACCATATATCACGTTCGGAATGATTACTCATGGAAGCTATGTACACATTCCCTCCTTCTTCTGAGGAGTTCTTCACCTCTGTGGAAGGGGTATCCTCATATCCCTTTTCTTTCTCAACATTCTTAGATATGCAATCCTTTTTATAGTGCCTAGCTTTACCGCATTTCCAACGCTTCCTTATTGCTTTTCTGGGGGATTTAGATCTACCCTTAGATTTAGATCTCCCCCCATATCCTTTATTTTTGTTTCTCTCCTTGGGCAGCCTCTCACAGAAAAGGTATCCATGCTATGATTATTCATGGTTTTCTGCCTCATCTCTTCTGATAGTAGGGATGGTACAATTTCATCAAATTTTAAGGTCGTCTGGCTAGCACTACCTATTGCAACAATTAGGTTGTTCCAGGAATCTGGCAAAGAACACAATAATGTAATGCATTTATCTTCTTCATCCATTTTAATACCAACAAAGGTTATCTGACTTACCAAAGTATTGTATACATTCTTATCCATTCTGAGGTGAAACAACTTCTTTTGCATAAACAACTTATTCACAAAGGATTTTGATTGATATAAACTCGCTAGTTTCACCCAAAGCTTTACTACACTATCTTCACCAGATACGTTCAACAACACAGAATATGATAAGCACAATCATATTGTACTCCTTGCCCTTCTTTCAAATTTATGCCAATCATCTTGTGACACTGCAGTGGGTTTTGTACCCAGATCCACAGCAATCCACTCTCCCAATCTACTAGAAGATCTTCCATTTGGAGCTTCCATAGCTCAAACTTCTGGCCGTTAAATTTATCGATCTCAATTCTTGAAGTACTCATCATTCTCTTTCAATGCACATATCAACACTACAAAGCTCCCACTGAACCCAAGTTTATCACAGACCCGATATTTATCAACCACGTCGAACCCTTAGCAACAAAGACGTCCCCCCGATGCCAAAATTGAGCTCTGATACCACATGCAAGTTTTAAACATGTGCAGAGAATCAAAGCATATAGATTCTTTTAAGCAAAATAGAGATCACAACACATCATTCACACATAAACACATATATTTACCATGGAAACCCTTAACCGGGAAAACCAAAAAACCTTGGAGGCTCCTTTCCTATTTTCTTTTCATTACGTTATGAATCCTCACTACAACATATAGGTATTCAATAGCATCCAAATACCCTAATCCATTAACTGGGATTAGAAAAAGACTCCAATCCCTTAACCAAGATTAAGTTAAATATTTTTAGAAAATTCCAAAAATAACCAAAAATAGCCAAATGCAGTGCTGACATGCACACCTCCCCTCCACATGCACATGCAAAGAATATAACATATACCCAACATTCTCTCACTTGTTGTTTCCTTTTCATAGGAATGAGTCATGTACTCATAAATTCATAGGTTCAGGGAAGCAATGCCCATATATTCTCTACACCAAGAGAACTTCTTTATACTAACAGACTTTGTTAATGAGTCTGAAAAAAAATTTCACGGTGTCAACCTTCTCCATCAGCATCTTCTTGTCTTCAACTATATCTCTCACAAAGTGATATTGCACATCAATATGCTTTGTCTTAGCATGATAAGCAGGGCTCTTTTCTAGGAATATTGCACTTTGGATATCACAATCTAACCTTACAGCTTTATGTACAAAGGGAGATGAGGCTAAGGCCTTACACAAAAGGAAATTAGTCATGGCTAAGAGGATTATTGCCGATTCAATCAAGGATCACCTCATAACATAGGTGTCCTCCCTAAAGACACCTAAAGAAATGTTTGATTCCTTGACTAAGCTGTTTGAAGGGAAGAAAATCAATTGGAAGATGACTTTGAGGAATCAGTTGAAGAATGTAAAGATCCAAAATGAGGAGACCATACAGTCATACTTTACAAGGGTCTTCTAGATCAAAGAACAACTTGAAGCAGTGGATGTTGAAGTGGAGAATGCAAAGATTGTGATGACAACCTTGAATGGTCTCCCTAGGTCATGCGATTCCTTCAGCCAAGGAATCTGTGCTAGAAATAAGCTAGTCAAGTTCAATAGGTTGTGGGAAGAATGTTCATAAGAAGAAGCTTGAATAGTAGCTCGAGAAGAAAATATGGGAAATAAAGATCAAGCTCTCATAGTACACTCCAAGAAAAGCAGAAGGGACAATCATCATCACCAAGGTAATCACTCTCACCATAAAGATAACTCTGTAAGATCAAACAAGGATCTATCCAAACTCAGATGCTATACATGTGATGAAAGAGGACACTTTGCTAGAAATTGTCCTATGAATAAGAATGGTTCTAAAAAGAAGAAGAACCACAAAAGAAGACATCATGCTCACACTGCAGAGGATGATGATCCTCCCATGAAAAGAGTCAAACAAGAAAGTGAAGACTCTTCAAGTGATGAAGAATATGTTCTGATCTCTGCCCTCACGGGAACGGTAACACATGGAAGCAAATATTGGCTTATTGACAGTGGGGCTTCCAAGCATATGATGGGATTCAAAGAATCTTTTGTGAAGCTATCCGAACATAATTCACACCACAAGGTAAAACTTGGGGATGACTACCAATATGCCATAAAAGGTAGTGGTGAATCCTCCTACAAGCTAGACTTTGGGAAGTCTATGAAGATGAAGGATGTTTTTTTTGTACCAGGACTAAAGAAGAATCTTCTCTCCATCTCAGCATTGGATGCAAAAGGCATGAGGGTTGCATTTATAGATGGCCAAGTCCTCATGTGGCCAAAAGTAAAGAATATTGACAATGCAGTAGTAATTGGAGAGCAAGAGGGAGGATTATAAAAACTAAAGGCCCAACCAGAACAAGCCTTGGTTCATGACTCAGTAGAGCCAAATGAACTTTGGCATAGAAGGCTTGCATATGTGCACTACGGGGCACTACCACTTGCAAGCAAAGTTGTTGAAGGACTTCCAGAAATACAGGCAAAACATGAAGGTGTTTACAAAGGATGTGTGAAAGGAAAGAACACAAAGAAGACAATTCCAAGTAGCGAAAGCAAGGCAAAAGGAATCTTGGAAATCATTCACTCTGATGTATGCGGTATGATGTCATACAACTCATTAAGCAAGTATGTGTACTATGTTTCTTTCATTGATGATTTTTCTAGGAAGACATGGATATACTTCATGAAAAACAAGGATGAAGTATTCAGTAAGTTCAAACAGTTCAAAGTCTTGATCAGGAATCATACATAAAAGAAAATCAAGACCTTTCGATCAGACAATGGCGAAGAATTCACATCAAATGAATTCAAATAATTATGCAGAGATTCAGGGATTAAGAGGGATTTAACCACTCCATATAATCCACAACATAATGGGGTTGTAGAAAGAAAGAATAGAACGATTATGGAAGCTGCAAGGGCAATGCTTCATGATCAAGATCTTCCTATGCATCTATGTGAAGAAGCTGCTAGAACAGCTGTGTATGTACAGAATTGTACTCCCCATAAAGTACTCGAGAACAAGATGCCTGAAGAAGTCTTCTCTGACAGGAAACCAGAAGTCAGTCATCTTAGAATATTTGGCTTTCCAGTGTAGATACACATTCCGAAAGAAAAGAGGACAAAGTTAGATACTTTTGGAAAGAAGGGTATATTTGTGATATATAGTGAAAGCTTGAAAGCTTACAAAATACACTTCCCAAGATTCAAGAAGATCAACAAAAGTAGAGAAAAATCGATGAATATTCAGCTTACAAAAAATCCAGAAAGAGACCAATTAAAGACTCTAAAGAAACAGAAGTACCCAGAATTCAAGATACAACTATGAATGATGAAAATCGAGAAATAGAAGAACCCCATGAACCTGTAGATCCACCCCAAGAGAAGAATCCTCACAAGAGGAAACCTGCATGGGTACAAGAGGCTATCCAAGGTGCAGAAAGATATGGGGCTCTAGAAGAAGCGCACAGAGAGAGGAAAAGAACCAAGTCTTGCTCCAACTATGTAGCACTATTGTGTGACTTCATTGATAAAGATCCTTCCAACTATGAAGAAGTTGCAGAGAAGAAATAATGGAAGGATGCTATGATCAAGGAGTAATAGTCGATCATGAAGAATGATGTTTGGGATGTTGTCCCAAGACCAGAGGGGAAGTCTGTCGTGACTTCAAAATGGATCTACAAGATCAAGCATGCTGCAAATGGTAGCATAGAGAAATATAAAAGCAATATTTGTGGCTCGTGGATTCTCCTAGAAAGAAGGGATAGATTATGAAGAGACTTTTACACCTGTAGCTAGATACACTTCCATCAGATCGATACTTGCTCTCGCTGTAGTAATGAAATGGAAGATACACCAAATGGATGTCAAGACTGCTTTCTTGAATGGTGTAGTAGAAGAAGAAGTGTATGTGGAGCAGCCACTCGGTTTTGAGACACATGATAGGGAGTCTCATGTGTGTAAATTGAAGAAAGCCATGTACGGTTTGGAACAGGCACTAAGGACATGGTACAAGAGAATTGATGGCTTCCTACCCAGTTTGGGATTTACTAAGAATAAAGCAGATTCCAACCTTTACTACAAGGTTGAATAAGGGAACCCAGTGATACTCCTACTGTATGTAGATGACCTGTTTGTAACGGGTGTATATGGGTTGATTACTTATACAAAGAGAAAGATTGCTTCCGAGTTCAAGATGAAGGACTTGGGTATGATGCACTACTTTCTAGGCATAGAGGTGTGGCAGAATGCAGATGGAATCTCCCTGGGACAAGGGAAGTATGCAGTAGAGATCCTGAAAAGGTTCGGGATGATGGAATGCAAGGCAATGGCCACACCTATGGCATCGAACTTGAAGCTATTGAATAATGCTTCATCAGAGTTGGTTGATGCTACGATGTATCATCAGATGATTGGGTCCTTGATGTACTTGACGAATACGAGACCAGATATTTGATTTGTTGTGAACACATTGAGCCAATTCCTAACAGATCCTAGACATGTTCACTTGATTGCTGCAAAGCATATTCTGAGGTACCTAAAGGGTACAGTTGATTATGGGCTCAAGTATGAGGCGAATCAGAAGATTAACCTGGAAGGTTATGTTGATTTAGATTGGGCAGGTAGTGCCATTGATAGGAAGAGAACTTCGGGGTGTTGCTTTAGTATGGGATCAGGTGTGATCTCTTGGTTTAGCAGGAAGCAATCTTGCATGGCACTGAGTACAGTTGAAGTAGAGTATGTCGTAGCTTGTTCAGCTAGTTGTGAGGTAGTGTAGCTAAGAAAGATACTATCTAATTTTTTTGATCTACAGTTGGATGCTACTGTTATACATTGCGACAACCAGAGTTGTATGAAGTTGTCAAAGAAACTAGTGCTCCATGACAAGTCGAAGCATATCGATATCAAATATCACTATATCAGGGATATGGTGGAGAGAGGAGCAGTGAAGCTCCTGTATGTTGCGACAGATAAACAAATAGCTGATGTGTTGACCAAGCCATTAGCCATAGTGAAGTTTGAGTGCTTCAAGGAGAATCTTGATGTTCTCCAGATCGAGGGTCCCTTCAAAGGGAAGTGATGAGTCTGAGAGCCCTTCTGACATGGATGTAGGATCGGTTCCTCCCATGGTCAGATGTAAGTACAGGGCCCTTCTGACATGGATGTAGGATTGGTTCCTCTCATGGTTAGATGTAAGTGCAGAGCCCTTCTGACATGAATGTTGGATTGGTTCCTCTCATGGTCGGATGTAAGTGCAGAGCCCTTCTAACATGAATGTTGGATTGGTTCCCCGCATGGTCAGATGTAAGTGCAGAGCCATTCTGACATGAATGTTGGATTGGTTCCTCTCATGGTTTGATGTAAGTGCAGAGCCCTTCCAACATGAATGTTGGATTGGTTCCTCTCATGGTCGGATGTAAGTGCAGAGCCTTTTTGACATGAATGTTGGATTGGTTCCTCTCATGGTTAGATGTGAGTTTTGGGCCTTTATGACATGGATTCAAGATGTGTTCATCCCATGGTCAGATGTGAGTGCTGGGCATGCCTTTCTAACATGTATGCTGGATTTGTTCCTCGCATGGTCAGATGTAATTGTTGGGCAGGCCTTTTTGACTAAGGATCAGATATAAGTGTTGAAGAAGACCTACATAGAGGCTAGGCCTACAACCAACATGAAAAATGGCTGGCTCTGTAGAACTTCCTATGATGAGAAGAATTGAGAGATAGCACCAGTGATGATGATCCAACAATGATGATGATTTAGCAGTGATGATCCAGATACAGTGAAGATCCAGATCCAGAGATTAAGATGACTTAAAGATGAAGATAACTTGATGATGATCCAAATGATACAGATAAGAAGGCTTGTGCTGATAAATTGTGTCGAGAAAATACCTTCCTAGTTAAGAGGAAGTGTTGATGTATTTGTAACTTCGGAATGTATTCACTTGTATATTTTATGTATTGTACCCCGATGTTTATTCTGGGAAGTCTCTGTAATGTAATTGAGTCATGTCATGCCCTGATGTTCCTATCAGGAGATTCAATAATGTAAACAAGTCATGTAAAGTCATAGAGGGTAACCCTCCTTATTGATCAAGGGTTAAAGTCCCCACAGTTGTGGGGCCCTAGGGTTATTAGACTCTCCTAGAGAAGTTGGCCCTAGTGAGTTATTGTCAAGTCAGGAATTAGTATAAATAGAGAGTGAGCCTCTCTATTTATCACACATTCACTCACACTCAGTTGTAGCGCATAACTGAGAGAGAAAGAAGAAGTTGGGACAAGAGAGAGAGACACTATTGCTATCGGGAGATCATCTTACTATTTTTGGGTTTTACTTTTAGTGTTGATTCCATCTCTGTGGAAGTTGCGGGGTTTTCTCCTTAAGGGTTTCCCCGAGGAAAATCTTTGTGTCTATTGTCTCTTGTGTTTGATTGTTGTGCTTGTTATTCTCTCAGTTAAATATCCTAAGATAATACTGTCTAAATGATAAAAATCTAACATTAAATCTCTGTAGTACCATCTCAACATATTTTCTTTGATTTGAAACTGATCATTTTGTTTACACGATCTCTTCTTATCTCCATTCCCACAATGAAGTTTGCAGCACCTAGATCCTTCATATCATACTTGGAGGACAGTTGAGATTTCACCTCCTTTATAACATCTTCGTTGTTTCCAATCAGTAACATGTCATCAACATACATAACTATGTTAATGAAGTGATCACCAACCTGTTTGGAATATACACAGTGATCATATTTGCTCCTCACAAACCCCAATCCAATTATGTATGTGTCAAACTTTTGGTACCACATCCTTGGAGATTGATTTAGACCATTAAAGGACTACTTTAGTTTACATACCAACTCATTCTTTCCCTTTACTATGAACCCTTCTGGTTGTTTCATGTATATTTCTTCTTCTAGATCCCCAGGTAAGAACACTGTATTCACATCCATCTGCTCTACTTCAATATCAAAAGCAACAGCAATAGAAAGAAGAAATATAATAGAAGTTAATTTTACAACTAGAGAAAATACTTCACCAAAATCAATCCCTTGTACCTAAGAATATCCCTTTGCTGCCAAGCGGACTTTATACTTATCCACTTTACCTTCTGCATTCAACTTATTTGTAAATATCCATTTTCTCCCAATGGCTTTCCTTCCAGCTGGTAATTGGACTAGATTCCAAGCTTCATTTTTGTCCAAGGAATCTGTTTCTTCAACCATGGTCTTTTTCCAGAGATGACTATCCTCTGAATCATTAGCTTCCTTCACATCTCTAGGATCATCATCGGTAATAGACATAGCAAAACTAGAGTGAAAATCAGGAGGGAAATACCTTTCTAGTTGCCTTATTTCTCGATATTATCTCCTCAAAATTAGAGTATGAGGTTCTTCTTCTTCTTATTCAGCTTCTTCTATTGAGTCGACGTCTTCACCTTCTGACTTAAACTCTATTTTCTCTGGTTCCTTTTCCATTGGATTCGCTTCCTATCTAGGGACTTCTTTGACCTCTCGAAACACAACATCTTGATTGTAAACAATCTTCTTAGTTATAGGATTCCAAATCTTATACCCTTTCATACCATCTTTATAGCCAATAAAGATACACTTCTCGACTTTGTTATCCAACTTGCTCCTTTTCTCCTTTGGAACATGTACATAAGCATCGCAACCAAAAATTTTAAGATGCTTTATAGAGGGTTTCTTACCAGTCCATACCTCTTATGGAGTTTTATCAATCAATGCTTAAGTGGGTGATCTGTTTACCAAGTAACATGTTGTCTCCACTGTTTCTGCCCAGAATTCTTGGTTCTATTCCAACACTGCTTAGCATGATCCTTGCATTTCCATCAACGTCCTATTCATCCTCTCAACAACTCCATTCTTTTGAGGTGTGTATGGAGTAGTATTTTGCCTTGCTATACCGCACTTCATACAGAAGTCCTCGAATTCATTCCCACAAAACTCTCCACCATTATCTGTACTCAACACCTTTATTTTCTTTTCTGATTGATTTTCTACAAGAGCCTTAAATTCTTTAAACTTGGAAAATACTTCAGATTTCATTCGAAGGAAATAGATCCATATGTTACTTGAGAAATCATCTATAAATGAAACATAATACATAGATTTTTCTAATGGTGGAACAGGAACAGGTCCAAACACATCACCATGTATTAATTCTAGAATTCCCTTTGTTCTTGTAGCACGAAATGCAAATATTACTCAATTTTGTTTTCCATATATGCAATGTTCACATAAATCAAAATCCAGAGTGAAACCAGTCATACCTTCAACCATACCTTTACCTTGTAATGCTCGAAGTCCCTTTTCTTCAATATGCCCCAATCTTTGATGCCATAGCATTGTCTTTCCTCTTGATGCAGTCACGGTTTTGTCATCTTTACCTCCTTCCTCAAGCAAAACAAAACTTTTACATTCATCAATGATGTTTTTTCCCAATATTTTGTACAGAGTTTCATACTGAAATCCCCTCATCAATACCATTGATCCTCGAACCATTTTGCAACCACCATCTCCACACACAATATTTACACCTACAACATCCATCTTTTTGGCAAATATCAAATTTCTTGCTAGATTTGGAACGTGTAGCACTCCAGGTAGAGTTCTAATCCTTCCATCCTTTAGTTTTAGCTTGACTCTACCACATCCAATGATACTGGCTAGTGAATCATCTCTGAAGTACACATCTCCTCTATTGTAATTTTCATATTCACAGAACCACTCCCTATGAGGGGTCATATGACATGACGCACCTCAGTCAACCAACCATATATCACGTTCGAAATGATTACCTGTGGAAGCTAGGTACACAAACCCTCCTTCTTCTGAGGATTTCTTCACCTCTATGGAAGGGGTATCCTCATATCCCTTTGCTTTCTCAACATTCTTATATCTACAATCCTTTTTATAGTGCCCAACTTTACCACATTTCCAACACTTCCTTATTACTTTTCTGGGGGGATTTAGATCTACCCTTAGATTTAGATCTTCCCCCGGATTTTTTATTTTTGTTTCTCTCCTGTGGGCGACCTCTCACAGACAAGGAATCCATGTTATTCCGCGTCATCTCTTCTGATAGTAGAGATGATACAATTTCATCAAATTTTAAGGTCGCCTAGCTAGCACTAACTATTGCAACAATTAGGTTGTCTCGAGAATCTAGCAAAGAACACAATAATGTAATACATTTATCTTCTTCATCCATTTTAATACCAACAGATGTTATCTGACTTGTGAGAGTATTGTGTATATTCAAATGCTTTATTACAGTGTCATTCTCATCCATTCTGAGGTGAAACAACTTCTTTTGCATAAACAACTTGTTCACAAGGGATTTTGATTGATACAAACTCCCTAGTTTCACCCAAATCTTTACTACACTATCTTCACCAGATATGTTCAACAACACAGAGTCTGATAAGCACAATCGTATTGTACTCCTCGCCCTTCTTTCTAATTTATCCCAATCATCTTGTGATGTTGCAGTGGGTTTCGTACTTGGATCCACGGCAATCCATTGTTCCCAATCTACCAGAAGTTCTCCATTTTGAGCTTCCATAGCTCAAAATTCTGGTCGTTAAATTTCTCGATCTCAATTCTTGAAGTACTCACCATTCTATTTCAATACACAAATCAACACTACAAATATCCCGCTTGACCCAGGCTTATCATAGACCCGAGATCTATCAACCGTGTCAAACCCTTAGCAACAAAGGAGTCCCCTTGATGCCAAATTCGAGCTCTAATACCACATGTAAGTTTTAAACCTGTGCAGAGAAGCAAAGCATGCATATTCTTTTAAGAAAAATAGAAATCACAACACATCATTCACACATAAACACAAAGATTTACCCTAGAAAACCTTAACCGAGAAAACCAAAAAACCTTGGAGCCACCTCTCCTATTTTCTTTTCATTACATTATGAATCCTCACAATACAAAATATAGGTATTCAGTAGCATCCAAAACCCTAATCCATTAACTCGGATTAGAAAAAGACTCTAATCCCTTAACTAGGATTAAGTTACATATTCTTAGAAGATTCCAAAAATAGCCAAAAAACAACCAAAAATAGCCAAATGCAGTGTTGACATGCGTGCCTCCCCTCCACACGCACATGCAAAGAATATAACATATAGCCAACATTCTCCCACTTGTTGTTTCCTTTGCATAGCAATGAGTCATGTACTCATAAATTCATAGGTTCAGGGAAGCAATGCCCATAGATTCTCTACACCAAGATAACTTCTCTGTACTAACAGACTTTGTTAATGAGTCTGCAACATTTTTCACGGCGTCAACCTTCCCCAACATCACCTTCTTGTCTTCAACCATTTCTCTCACAAAGTGATATTGCACATCAATATGCTTTGTCTTAGCATGATAAGTAGGGTTCTTTGTCAAGAATATTGCACTTTGGCTATCACAATCTAACCTTACAGTTTTCTGTACAAACCCAATACTTGAACACAATCTTTGCAACCACACAGCTTCTTTTCTTTCTTGTCTCTACAACGTACAACTACAACTTGTCTCTTGCTCATCCAACTGATAGCTCCTCCAAATAGGTTAAACACATACCCACTTGTAGATCTTATGTGATCAAGGTCTCCTGCCCAGTCTACATCAACAAAACCATGTACATTTATTACTCAGTATGGTCCAGGTCTTCCTCACTAGTAGATTACATAATATGTGGTTCCACACAAATATCTGAAGACCCTCTTTACAGTTGTTCAATGCTCCTTTCCTGGTTTTGACATATATCTACACAAAACACCCACTACATGAGCAATGTCTGGTATTGTACAAACCATTGCATACATCAAACTACCAACTACACTGGCGGTAGGAACTCGTGACATGTCTTCTTCTTCTTCTTGTGTCTTGGGACACTTCTCTACAGATAACTTTACACCTATAGGAATAGGAACCTTAACCGACTTACTTTCCTGCATGTTAAATCTTTGTAGTATAGTATGAACATATTTACTTTGATTTAAACTAGTCATTTTGTTTGCACGATCTCTTCTTATCTCCATTCCCATAATGACGTTTGGAGCACCAAGATCTTTCATATCAAACTTGGACGACAGTTGAGACTTCACCTCATTTATAACATCTTTGTTGTTTCTAATCAGCAACATGTCATCAACATATAGAACTATGTTAATGAAGTGATCACCAACCTATTTGGAATATACACAATGATCAGCTTTGCTCCTCACAAACCCCAATCCAAGTATGTATGTGTCAAACTTTTGGTACCACATCCTTGGAGATTGCTTTAGACCATAAAGAGACTTCTTTAGTTTACATACCAACTCATTCTTTCCCTTTACTATGAACCCTTCTGGTTATTTCATGTGTATTTCTTCTTCAAGATCCCCATGTAAGAATGTTGTATTCACATCCATCTACTCTACTTCAAGATCAAAAGCAGCAGCAATAGAAAGAAGAAATCTAATAGAAGTTAATTTTGCAACTGGAGAAAATATTTCACCTAAATCAATCTCCTCTACTTGAGAATATCCCTTTGCTACCAAGCGTACTTTATACTTATTCACTTTACTTTCTGCATTCAACTTCTTTTTAAATAGCCATTTTCTCCCAACGAATTTTCTTCTAGCTGGTAACTGGACTAGATTCCAAGATTCATTTTTGTCCAAGGAATCTATTTCTTCAACCATGGCCTTTTTCCAGAGATCAGTATCCTCTGAATCAACAGTTTCCTTCACATTTTTAGGATCATCATCAGTAATAGACATAGCAAAATGAGAGTGAAAATCAAGAGGGGAATACCTTTCTAGTTGTCTTGTTTCTCGAGAAGATCTCCTCAAAACTTGAGTATGAGGTTCGTCTTCTTCTGATTCAGCTTCTTCTATTGAGTAGGATTCTTCACCTTCTAACTTAAACTCTATGTTATCTAGTTCCTTTTCCATTGTATTCACTTCCTGTCTGAGGACTTCTTTAACCGCTTGAAACACAACATCTTGACTGTAAACTGTAACGTCCCCGACCCTCCGACTGGCGAAGAGGACACTACCGACATACTATCTATCCGGGAACTAGCCCCAAAAACGTAAAATAAAATGCATTGAACTCAAGATACACATATGCATAAAGAATTAGCATTCAATGGAAGCAAATTACGTTTAATTCAAGCATTCAACACATTTTACATGTTCATCATAATTCACATAAACAATACAATTGCATGGGTGATTACACAAGAATACTTATCTTCAAATGAAGCTCTCCGCAACCAGCTATGTAACTGCAATGTTCCACCCAACCGTAGGCCAGTGTGCTCCTTAATTTCTCCGCAACATTTCCACCCCCGAGCTGGGCATGATTTCCCCAAGGAAAAACCAAACTAAGCAGACTCACACATAGCCAAAGATATGTCAAAACTTAGTCAAGCCAAAGCTATGTTTGGGTTTATCAGACTACCAAGGGTGCACAACAACACATAACCAAGCCAACAAGTTGGGCTTATCAGGTTATCAAGGGATGCAAGCACTGTCTGCTGAGCTAGTGGGCTCACTGAAGAAATAAGGATTGCTTCACTATAACTAGCTTGACTCCTAAGACATCCACATGCACCCAACACAAGGAATCATTCTTTTCTTTGCTGCACAATCCCTCAAGACATGACTTCCCTTCCAGTGCTATTCACGGGGTGTAGAGAAGAGAGCCATCCCTCTAGCTCTGTCTATGAGGCTCCTACAAAACACTAGGTTGGTCAAGCAGACTCCTTTCCCCTCCTACAGAGTCCAAAGACCAATTGCATACACAACAATATACACCATTTTTGGGTTGAGGAAAAATGCCACAAAATTAATTGCCAAGGAGGGTAAGAACAACCCACTAATAGCAAAACGTATCCCGGGGGCGTTTTGGCCCTAACGTGGCCAAAAACGAATACCATACACAATAATTACAATGATGGGCATGGACAAAAACGTCCAGGAAGCTAAAATCAGAAATGTTAAGTGGGTAAAACATCCCCAGGAGCCAAAATTGATTCTCAGCTTAGCAAACGGTGGAGAAATGCAACAAAAACGTTGGGGAGGAAACCCAACCACAGATCATCACCCAAAACTAAATTCTCATCCTGAGGAGAGTGAAGAACGACTGTCTGCATGAGGTAAAACACACATACAACAACCCAACGTGGATGAATGGTGACGGTAAAACCCCCCGGGAGCCAAAATCGTGAAGAAAACATACAGCAACCCAAAATTGTGGAGGTCAAAAACAACTCCCAAGCTTCCTTGCATGACCCAAAATGAAGAACGTGGGTGTATGGAAAAATGGCCTACATTTTTGGGCATTTTCCTTGCCAAGGAAGTCAGAACACATTTTTCAAAAATGGGTCCTCTCCTAAATTCGAATTTGTGCCCATACTATTCCCACTCCATGCAATAACTAACTCAACCACATTCTGGAAGAATTTAATGATTGGGGAAAAAGACAAAATGGGTAGTTGACTGTTTGATGGGTTCTCCCATTGACATTTAGATTTTCCCCATTGGCCCAAAGGTTTAAATAATTTCTGGCCCTATTCCTTAGGAAAATCATGCCCCCCTCTATTTTAATGTTGCATAGACATAGCTAGTTGGGGTTTTTAATTAAATTGCATATTTACATGATGTTAAAATTATATTGTGTCGGCTAGCACAAAATATACCTTCGTAACGATTTTAATCGCCGAAACATAAAACGATAAATCGACGGTGGGGCTTTTGCCTATAGCTCCACACCACGATTAATTACACTAAATACATCATATACATTTTTAATGCAAATGGGGTCAAAACCAGGGTGTTACATAAACACCCTTCTTAGTTATAGCATTCCAAAGCGTATACCCTTTCATACCACCTTTATAGCCAATAAAGATACATTTCTCAGATTTGTTATCCAAATTGCTCCTTTTATCCTTTGGAACATGTACATAAGCATCACAACCAAAAACTTTCAAATGCTTAATAGAGGGCTTCTTACCAGTCCATACCTCTTGTGGAATTTTATCAATCAATGCTGATGTGGGTGATCAGTTTACCAAGTAACATGTTGTCTCCACTGCTTCTGCTCAGAATTCTTGTCCTATCCCAGTACTGCTTAGCATGCCCTTGCCTTTTCCATCAACGTCCTATTCATCCTCTCAGAAACTCCATTGTGTTGAGGTGTGTATGGAGTAGTCTTTTTCCTTGCTATACTGCCCTTACAGAAGCCCTCGAATTCATTCCCACATAACTCTCCACCATTATCTGTCCTCAACACCTTTATTTTCTTTTCTGGCTGATTTTCTACAAAAGCCTTAAATTCTTTAAACTTGGCAAATAATTCAGATTTATTTCGAAGGAAATAGATCCATATGTTCCTTGAGAAATCATCTATAAATGAAACATATTACACATATTTTCCTAATGATGGAACAAGAACAGGTCCAAACACATCACTTTGTATTAATTCTAGAATTCCCTTTGCTCTTGTAGCACCAGATGCAAATCTTACTCAATTTTTTTTTCCATATATGCAATGTTCACATAAATCAAAATCCAGAGTGCAATCAGTCATACCTTCAACCATACCTTTACCTTGTAATGCTCAAATTCCCTTTTCTCGACATGCCCCAATCTTTGATGCCATAGCATTGTCTTTCCTCCTGATGCAGTTAGGGTTTTGTCATCTTTAGCTCCTTCCTCAAGCACAACATAACTATTACATTCATCAAATATGGTTTTTCCCAATAGTTTGTACATAGTTCCATATCAAACTCCCATCATCAATACCATTGATCCTCGAACTATTTTGCAACCACCATCTCCACACACAGTATTTACACCTGCAACATCCATCTTTCCGATAGATATCAAGTTTCTTACTAGATTTGGAATGTGTAGCACTCCAGGTAGAGTTCTAATCCTTCCATTCTTCAATTTTACCTTGACTCTACCACGTCCAATGATATTGGATTATGAATCATATCCCAAGTACACATCTCCTCGATTGGACTTTTCATATTCACAGAACAACTCCCTATGAGGGGTCATATGACATGAGGCACCTAAGTCAATCAACCATATATCACGTTCAGAATGATTACCCATGGAAGCTAGGTACACATCCCCTCCTTCTTCTGAGGAGTCCTTTGCTTCTGTGGAAGGGGTATCCTCATATCCCTTTACTTTCTCAACATTCTTAGATATGCAATCATTTTTATAGTGCCCAACTTTACCATATTTCCAACACTTCCTTATTCCTTTTCCGGGGGATTAGATCTACCCTTAGATTTAGATCTCCCTGGCAGATCCTTTATTTTTGTTTCTCTCCTAGGGGCGACCTCTCACAAACAAGGAATCTGTGTTATGATTATCCATGGTTTTCTGCCTCATCTCTTCTGATAGTAGAGATGATACAATTTCATCAAATTTTAAGCTCGCATGGCTAGCACTAACTATTGCAACAATTAGGTTGTCCCAGGAATCTAGCAAAGAACACAATAATGTAATACATTTATCTTCTTCAACCATTTTAATACCAACAGAGGTTATCTTGCTTAAGAGACTATTGTGTATATTCAAATGCTCTGTTACAGTGTCATTCTCATCCATTCTTAGGTGAAACAACTTGTTCACAAGGGATTTTGATTGATACAAGCTCCCTAGTTTCAGGTAAAGCTTTATTGCACTATCTTTACCAGATACGTTCAACAACATAGAGTCTGATAAGCACAATCGTATTGTACTCCTCGCCATTCTTTCAAAATTATCCCAATCATCTTGTGACATTGAAGTGGATTTCGTACCTGGATCCACAACAATCCAATGTTCTTGATCTACCAGAAGATCCTCCATTTTGAACTTCCATAGCTCAAAATTATGTCCGTTAAATTTCTCGATCCCAATTCTTGAAGTACTCATCATTCTCTTTTAATGCACAAATCAACACTACAAAGATCCCACTTAATCGGGTTTATCACAGACTCGAGATCTATCGACCGCGTCGAACCCTTAGCAACAAAGGCGTCCCCCTGATTCCAAAATCGAGCTTTGATACCACATGTAAGTCTTAAACATGTGCAGAGAAGCAAAGCATACATATTCTTTTAAGCAAAATAGATATCACAACACATCATTCACACATAAACCCAGATGCGGTGCTGACATGCGCACCTCCCCTCCTCACGCTTCAAAGCTTCTATTTCCGATCCTTAAACTACTTTGATTTCAATTCTGGATGTAGTACCCAACACTTTACTTCTCTATGCCTCTATTTTTTATAATCTGAGCATTTAGGATTCTCGTTGCCTTTCTTCATTGTAGTTGTATGCTTACCTTTCCCTTTCGCCTTGCCTTCTTTTGACAGGCTATATTCAGTTGAAGAAAATTTATCATGAGCACTCTTCCCTTTGGATTCAATGTGTGTAGCTTGCACACATACTGCGTCAAGGTTTGTAGGATTAAACATAAGTATTGTATGATGTAAATAACTATGTAATACTCCAATAAACTTGAGAAGAGTTTCTTGAGTGTAAAGAGCTATACCAAAAATCAATGCTCTCTTTCTGAATTCCTGAGTGTATTCTCGTATATTCTAAACTTTACCCTACCTTAAGTTTTTCCAATCCTTCATGGCTTTTTCTATGTTGCCTAATGGGTATAATTGCATCTTTAACGCAACAGTAAATTCATACCATGAAGAAATAATTTTACCTTTTTTAAGGAGGTCTTCCTGTGTCTTAATCTCCCACCAGATGAGTGTGGTGCCTGCAAGAGGGAAAGTATCCAACTGGATCTTTGCACTATCATCTGCAATCTTATGGAACCTGCAATACACCTCAATCTGCATGATCCAATCATCTAGATTTTCTGCTTTAATTTCACCATTTATATGTTGGAAAATCAAACTTAATATCAAGTTTCAAATAAGGTAAATCAGACTTAGCATTCTCAGGTTGTTTCTTTGGATTTGAAGAAGTAGTACTGGATCTTTTAAAAGAGGAAGAAGAAGATAGAGAAGAAATCTCATAAGGTTCTCCTCCTTTTCCCAAAGCATTATTCTCAGCTTTCTCCTTCTTTGTTTTCTTCTTTGACAATATCTCTTGATAATCTGCAAACAATTTTTCTACTTGATATACTATCTGATAGAAATCCTTGCGGATGGCCTTCTCATCTTCTTCTCGATATTCTTCATATGCCATTTTATTTCTTCGATCTTTGCACTATCATCCACAATCTTATGGGACCTGCAATACACCTCAATCTGCATGATCCAATCATCTAGATTTTCTGCTTTAATTTCAACATTATATGTTGGAAAATCAAACTTAATATCAAGTTTCAAATAAGGTAAATCAGACTTAGCATTCTTAGGTTGTTTCTTTGGATTTGAAGAAGCAGTACTGGATCTTTTAAAAGAGGAAGAAGAAGATAGAGAAGAAATCTCAGAAGGGTCTCCTCCTTTTCCCAAAGCATTATTCTCCGTTTTCTCCTTCGTTTTCTTCTTTGACAATCTCTCTTGATAATCTACAAACAATTTTTCTACTTGATCTACTATCTGATAGAAATCCTTGTGGATGGCCTTCTCATCTTCTTCTCGATATTCTTCAGATGCCATTTTATTTCTTTGATGTGCACGTCTAATATCTGGATTAAATCCCTCAAGCACATCTTCACCACGCTTTAACCTTGATCTTGTTAACATTCACAAACTCACAATGCAATGGTTAAGTTGCTCTGATACCAAACTTAATCCAAAAATGACAGGATCTTTATAACCATTAACTTGCATGTGGAAATTTGAATTATTAAACTCATTAAAATGTTTTAAATTACAAATTTAATTAGCATAATTGAAGCATATAAAACACAATAAATAGAATGCAAACCATGAAATTTGTAGACAACAAATGATAACGGAGTTCCCCCCTCATGGGATACGTCTCTGGGTATAGCTCCAATGAGGACCGCTCATATTAGTCTTCAAAAAAAATGCTTGAACATGTACAAAATTCCTCCTTCAACTACTACAAAGAGACTTATGCTTCAACAATGAAGTCATCTCATTCTCCAAAATCTCTCAGGAGTGGCTGAAAAGCCTCTTACAAATGAACAAAACAACTTATAAAAGCCTTCAAAGGCATAATGGAATTAAGTCATTCACTCTACAAATCCTTCATTAACCCTTCGATGCATTTCCAATAATCCTCCCATGCCCTTTTCAAGGAAATTTACAATGGTTTATATAGCCCCAAAACCCATAACTTGTCCCCAAGTTGAGTGGGATTTACAAATATTTGATCCCAAATTTAATGGGATACAAATCCATTTAAAAATGGAGAAAATATGGGAAAATCTCCACAAATATCCATTTTCGTTTTAAAATAATGAACAAAAACCAAAAATATAATATGTATATGGTTAAAAAACCATATAATAGTTTGAACTTGGTTTGAATTTAGGCCAAAAAGGGAGTGTGCCATATTGGCAGTTAAAACCTACTCCAAACAAACTTAAAACAATAAAAATATGCACCTCTTAACAAAAGGCGTGCTTGGCGCGTTGGTCAAAAATGTTGGCATTAAGGGAGGAGGTTAGGGGTTCAAACCTGTGGACCTCTTCCCCTAACACAGTTTTTGTTGACATGTTGTATTGGCATTTGGAGGAGGATTTACACTAAGGTTTGTGGTGGCTCTTGGTTGGTGGTATAGTCATGTAGCATAAAAAATGGTTTTTGTTGGCATGTTGTATTGTCATATGGAGGAGGCTTTGCACTAAGGTTTGTGGTGGCTCTTGGTTGGTGGTATGGTCATGTGGCATAAAAAATGAGATAACAAATGGAGGTCAAGGGCTAGTCCCTTAGCCTGACCCTTTTTCAAAATATCCAAATACTCAACTTCAAATAGTGGCTAAGAACATAGAGGTTAAGAAACAACCCTGGATGGAGTGGACAGGTGGATATGGAGGAGAGGAGGTTGAGGGTTCAATCCTCCCTAAATACATAATTTTGGTAAACAACATAGAGGTTAAGAAACAACCGATGGATGGAGTGGACAGGTGGATATGGGCGGAGAGGAGGTCAGGGATTCAATCCTCCCTAACTCCATAATTTTGGTAAACAGTGTAACCACTTGCCACCCTGGTTGCAATGTGGCAGTCCCTCATTGGCCCACTTGGATATAAACTTTACTACATGGATTCCACGTGTCAACGAGTTACCGGTCCACTTCATCTACCAAATCAAACTTCCACATCAATTTCCAACTGGACTGCCACTGGACCTGATCTTCCATGTGGTGCTCTATGGTGGTGCCACGTCAACGTCGTACAGGCCATGTGTCACCCTTACAATGGTGCCAGACAACACCTTTTTTAGTCCAAATTTACTTGTTTTTCTAAAAGTTCAAAACTGAATAACGTTCACATCTGAAGTCTATTTTGCATGAAAGAAACGTTTTCAGAAAGATCTCACCAAGCTCTACGTAGTTGCAAGCTTTTGTTCACATTTTGAAGAATTTAATTTTGATCAATATCGGAGATCCTCCTGTATCACTAATCCTTACATGACCATCCCTAAGTATTGTGATATATTGATTCCAAAGCATTGCATCATCATTTATTAATCTCAAGGCTCTCGCCAAAACCCATCCCTGCCTCCACTAATTGGTAGTAGCCAAATTAGATACTCGGTTTAAGGTAAAAATTACCATATTGTGAAGGATTTCCACCAAATGTGTAGAAAGAAGGTGTCGGCCTCTGCAACCCGACCATGGGTCTAAACCAATCCTTATCTTGTCTTTTTTTTACTCGCTACATCAGCCCCTTCTCAGTTAAATTAAATGATTGCAACACCTCTTTCCAAATAGTGGATACATTGTTTCTTTTATTATTTGGTGATCTTACCCAGTCCAATATATCGATTGGATAGATATATGTTTTCTCAATAGTTTGAGTCCATAGGCTAGTAGTAGAGATTAATCTCCAATCACATTTCACAGCAAGTGCTTTGGAAAATTTGGAGAAAAAAAAATCAAGCCCTATTGTCCCAAATATTTTGGGACAATGATTCTTTCCCATCTAACCCAAGGCATTACCTTATGCTCATTATTGCCACTCCATAGAAATATCAAACACAATCTTGTATCCTTCTCGAATATGCCTTTCAAGATCCATGATAAGGCCATCCAATAGACCGATATGGCTTCTAATACTGATTTGATAAGAACTAGTCTTCCCACTCTTAAGAGCCACCTGAAGAACTAGACATGTAATAAATTTTCCAACTTTGTGATCAACCACATCCAATCCTTTTTTATTATTATAAATGTTTGGTTTCATATGGAAGCCCGTGTATTTTAAATCTTCCTCCAAATTAATGGTAGGGAAGGCAAACAACTCCTTATAGCCCCATTCCTCTTCTTCCTCCATATTAATGCATGATAGGTTTGATTTATGTAAATTTATCCTCATACTTGTAGCTATGCAAAATAAATTCAAGATTCTTGCAAGAGATTCAACATCCCTTCTCGAGCCATCACAAAATAATAGGATATCGTCTACAAATAGTAGATGGGTAATAGAGAGAAGGTTTGTGATTTTAATACCTTTTGAGGATGCCAAAGTCTTTGCCTCTTTCAGTAACCTTCTCAACCCTTCTGCAACAAGTAGAAAAATTAGGGGTGACAGAGGGCACCCTTGTCTTAATCCTCTTTTAGCTCTAAAAAATATGAGGGTGATCCATTTATTAATATTCCAAATTACACTATGGTGACACAACTCATGATCCAAGAGATGAAAGGTACATAAAATCCAAAATGTATTAGGAGAAGTCGAATATACAACCAATTGACCATGTCATATGCATTTGACAAGTATATTTTAATGACTACTCCTTTGTCTTTTATTCCTTTCATGATATGAAGGACCTCCTGAGCTATCCCAATAGCCTCATGTATTTGTCGTCCTTCAAAAAACCCAAACTATTCTTCAGAGATGTGTTTTCATAAAATGGTCTTGATTCTTCTGCCTATTATTTTTTCTATTACTTTGTAGATACCCTTATCTAGGGAAATGGATTTAAAATCATCAAAGGAGGAGGGGTTGTCTACCTTTGGTATGAGTGTGATGAATGTGGAATTTAAAGATTCCAGGACAAGCACTGATCTTATATATTCTTCCACCACATTTAGAAGGTCTTCTCCCAATACATCAAAAGATTCCAGGAAGAATTCCATTGGCCACCCATCTGGCCCCAGGCTTTTGTATTTTTCAAAACTATGGAGAACTTCTTGTAATTCATTTTGAGATACTTCATCCATAAGTTCCCAATTATCCTCCTCGTTTACAAAACTAGGGAAATCCTTATAAATTCTAAGAGTCTCCAAAATTGATGCCCTTTATTAAGCTATGAACAGGTTGGAGAGATGATCCTTCTCCAAGTTTGTTGGACCTTCAAAGGTCTTAATCTCATGACCATTCTCCCCTCGAATTCCCCATATTTTATTTATAATCATGTGACCTTTTGCAGGTACATGGAAGAAATTTATGTTATCATCCCCACTAGAAAGCTAGATTTCTTGACTTTTAAGTCTCCATACATCCTCTTGATCAACCAATAAATTCTTCTTGGTTTTTTCTAATTGCGTCATGTTCATTTTGTATTCTTATAATGAGAAACCCACACCTTCTGATTCAATGATTTCCTTAATTATATCCTCTACCCTTCTGAGCTCTTCTTAATCCTTGAACTGCTTCTCATGTTCCCATTTCACAGTTTCCTATTTTAATCTTTTCAAGTTATTTGAAAATTGGATTGTTGTTATCCTCTGATGTTGTTATCCTCTGTTATCCTCTGATATTCAGGATGAGGTTAACTGAAGTGTAATTGAACATCAGAAGTGGTTGGAGGCACCCCTGTTGACTCCAGTTCATTAAATAATTAATTTGATGAAGGGAGGCGCCTTCACTGCCTTGTTTAACTAATTGTAACCATCAGTTAGCAATAAAGTGCATTAATGACACTCAGATCACCCCTGGAGTGCTCCAGTTAGCCTCCTTGACTGAAGGTAGGTGTGGGTGTGATCTAGTTGATGACATTTAATGCTCCACTGATGTCAATTAGGTAAATAATACTTAGGATAGTGGTTTAACTAGGCCAAATTGACCAAAATGAGTGTGTAAGGTGGTAAATGTATCCAACACCTATATTCTCCAATTCAACCATGTTGGGTACTCTGAAAAGTGGAATACCATCTCCCACTACAAATTTTGGAGCTTTGGCATTGTTTCTAAGTATTATTCTCTTCTTTCTTCTCCTTCCTTCTCTGTCCTTTGACTCATTATATGAACTTTGAACCCTTTAGAGTTAAAAGAGCCTCCATCCTCAGATATCAAAGAGAGCTCTAGCAGAATCTCCTTCAACAGTATATCTCAGTTTTCCAACAGGTATGGTCCCAATCCATAAACCTATATAAAGCTCTGGGAAGTTCCTTCTAGCTCAATTACATAGGATTGAGCCTCCGAGGGTTGTGTCCCTTCCAAACTAGTCCCTGTCAGCATCTAGGCCTGTGGATCTTCCATCAAGATTGCCATGTCTAATGTCGAAAAAACCCCAACACCAATATCAAGCTCCATTATGTTTCCCGAAGTAAAGTGTGTGTCATTTCTGGATGAAAATCCCCTTTTTTAACCTTATTCATTGCTTTACCTAATAGCACCTCCCAAATGTCGACACCTTCTAGTGGGTCCAGGGAATAATCAAGTAGTTCTTCCTCCTCTACAACCATTTTGAGCCCCCCATTACTAACCTTCAATGACTACAACACATTGACCTAGGACAACTCTAAAAATCCATAGAGCCAAGTAGGTTATTCAATTCATTCAAATTCATGTTTTGTTGAATAAGGGATGTGGTTTTGTTTCATTGTTTTTTGACTAGTTGATGGAAATGTGAGCATTATTAGTCCTTGTCATAGGCAGATGACTATATGTTCCACAATTTTATATTAGTCCTTGTCGTATAAAAGATTAAAATTTTGAAACTTTTGTTTTGATCAATTTTGTTTGTAATTCTTTTTATTTTTTAAACAATAATGTTTTTTTTTTTTTTTTTCTTCAATTTAGATGGTTGTATTGTGATGACATGACAATTTCTATCATTAAATTTTTAGATAAATATTAATTTTTTTATGTGAAACAAAATTAAAGCAATGGTTTAACATTATAACATTAGTTTTGTGGGGTAGTTGGTGGTCCTTTTTATCTTCTCATGAGTGAGCCTGGTGAACAAATAGTTAGTGCATTTCTTCTTATAATTGTAAGGACTCCCATGGCTCTCAAGGAATTGGAACTTCATACCTTCATGCTCTTCCTGTGTCTATGCATATGCCTGGTGTTTGAGGTTGTGTTTAGGTGGTTTAATGGCATTCTTTCATTTCTATTGTATGTGATAGAGAAGGTGTAAAGGATTTCATCAATCATTTTCTCAAACCTCATTCATTACCTTCATTTCTTGTTATCGAATTTGATTTAGGAACCTCCTTGTGTTGGGATGGAGTGGAGTCGGGGTAGTGAATTCATCCCATTGGAGCAAACAAATTTAAGAGAATTGAGGATGATTCCAACATATAGGCATCATAAAATGCATTTTATTATTACTACATATTAATTCATATTTTCTATTCTCCCCAAAACCCTTGTCTAGTGCTTCATCTTATATGATTTGCTCTACTCTCAAAAACCCTAGTTTGGTATGTCATTTCAACAATATTAATCAATTATTTCTCAAACCTCATTCATTATTTTTGTAATGAACAAAATATATGCTAAATAAGCATTAATAAATATTAATAATATATATAAATTAATTAAATAATTAAATGAAAAGGTAAATGAAGAGGCACCTTATGAAAGGTTGTGTCTCATCACCAAGGCAACCCTTGCATGGGTATTTATACAAGCACCATTTCTCATTGTAAATCATCATTATCTTATCAATAATATAATATATTACTTTTCATTTCATGGAGTATCTATGTTATTTGCACTGGGTATTTGTGTAAGAAACGATTTTGTCATTTCATTGGTATCAGAGCCCCTTCTTGGGCATTTACTTTGATCCTGCCTTTGGCCAAAAAAAATCAGACCTTGTTTGAATCGGCTATTGGCCACACTCATTCTATAATAGGTTCTTTGATTTTGGGTCTTTGACCATCATAGGCCCTTGGCATTTAAAATTTAGAAGTTTATCAAAGAAAAATTCCTCTGCTACCAATTGAGGTTTATGAAAATTGCGTTAAGTCACATAATTTGCGGCTGAAGATACCACCTTCATACAACACAAGAAGAAACTACCTCTCATCGCCACTACTACAACCGTAATCTATAAAAAAAATTACCAGCTTTTGTGTGATATCGATTTGAACGTGACACCTCGAAGATCGATCAGTGGGACCACCATGTGCTAGTGTAACACCACTTTTACTTTTCAATTCCCTGTTATAGTGGTATGCAATATAATCATCGTGTGATATGAGTTATAGTGGGTAGAATAAAAGTTTGTTTAGCAGTCAAAGCGATCAAGTAAAGGTCATTACCCTTTGAAAATTATATACATCCATCCATATTAAATTATACCAGATTAATTATCAAAGGTAGACTTTGTGAATTAAGGGGAAAAAGATTAAATTCGTTTTTATTTCATTATTCGACCCCACGCATTGTATAAATGGTGAAAAAGTTAACTGAACACTTTTTAAATAAAGTCAACTAAAAAAAAGTGAATCGTGTGGAGGATTAATTAAAGTGAAAAGTGGAAAGTATATAAAAATATANAGAGAGAGAGAGAGAGAGAGAGAGAGAGAGAGAGAGAGTGAGAAGGGTTATATTATAATAAAGTCAAAAGGATAATCCAAGTGAAGGTCAAAATGGAAAAGACAAATTTGAATGACGAAAAAGGAAGTTTCTCACACGTTCCATCGAAAATGCCTATGACGATGTTAAAAGTTTGTGGAATCTTTGATGAAAGTCCAATTGCTATTGCTATTTGTCCAGCCATTAAAGAAAATATTAATAATGTTGATCTTGCTAATCAACTATAAGTTCCAGAATCAGGTATAGTGAAGAACAAGTCAATCAAAGATCAAATAAATGAATTACCATTACAGATCGATGATTATAATTTTGCACCTCAATTCATCATTGCATCTATAGATGACAATATTATTGACATAATGTTGGGTTCCAGTTGGCTGGAAACATTGGGAATCTTCATGTACAAAAAGGAAGTTCATGACCTTCTTCCATGGGAAGAATAAAATAACACTACATGATCTATCGTCAGGAATTCCCAATCACAAAATACAAACAAATGGTCAACTTATGGAAACCATGAAGACTTATAAGAAGAAGTAAAGCTTTTAAATAAAATTATCATCAACAAAGACAAGGAAATTGCGTAGATCCACGAGAAGTTAAAATGCCAAGAATTATAAGTTGACCGACATCAACAACAAATTAAAGAGCTTCATTGACAAAAGGACGATATTCAAAACACTCACAAATTAGAGACTACAAAGATCAACGAAACGATCTCAAACAACAAGGATGAAATTGTCCGGTTGAGAAATCGTAACAAAACCCTATTCACAAAAATCAAGAAATTAAAAAATAATCGAAAGCCAAATTAAGCTCACGAATATATTGATAAAAAGTTGTTAGAAAAGATCGAAGAGAATTACCATTTAGAAAATCACAATCAAAATCTTCAGATAAAATTTGTTAGGATTATCAATCCTCCTTTAAAACCAAATTAGTATATTTGCTATTATTTCCTAGCTTAGGAGTTCATTTATCACCTTACTAAAGTTTTGATTCTACTGTGATATTGGTTCCATTGGTGCCATTGATGCCATTGGTGTCACCGGTGCCAATCCCTACAGTTTAGGATCCACTCTGAGTGCCACCAGTAGCTTCCATCAATTGGTCATGGTTGGTAAGCAATTATGTTGAGTCAAGATCCAATTACAATTAGTTAGATCACTTTCAGTTAGTATAGCATCAACTTTGCATGATTTAAGGGAGAGTGGCACCTTTTTCCACATACCCCAGGTTTTAACTGATTGTAGGCTGATTTAGACATCAGAAGTTAGACTAGTGAGTTCGATGCAGTGATTTAGACACACTGAGTTAGCTAGTTAGTCAGGTTTAGTTAGTAGATTCAAATCATGTCCCCATGATTCAAATTCTACTTATTGTAACACCATTGTATCACTAATTAATGAACATAGATTAATGTTGTGATTAACCGATCAATACTTGTATGTTTTATCTAAAAATTGTGGCATGAGTTTTATTGTTCAATGTACATTTTCCTTGTTAATTCAACTACATAATTTCCCTTCTCAGTTGCTCGCGTTTTCCTGTAGATCAATGGTTCAATACTTTAACATGGTATTAGAGCCTTGTTCAGGCTAGCAGCAAGTCTTGTGCGATCTCCATTGTATACCGGAAGCAACTGAGTTTCCACATATAAATCTTGGAATCATAGCATTGCTCCCTCTAAAATATGTCCATAGAAGTCTATCCAAGTGTGATGGACTTAGAGAAAGTGTACATGTCAAGGTGGAAAGGATTAAATTGACATGATTGTGAATTGAATTGGTTTTGCAGTGATTCTTTACAGGTACCTACGTAGCTTCTTGAGGAATTGACTGATCAACATACAGAAATATGGATTCTTCAATTCTCGTACCCTAAATCCTTACACCCTTCAACTACACAAATTGGAGTATAGATATGCAGGTAGCCTTGCGCAAGCTTGGTATGTTTAGGATGGAAATGGGAAAAGAAAATGAGCCCCAAAAGTATGTTGAGAAGAAGAATTTTTTGAATCGTCTTGATGAAGCCTTTGGCTTCATTTTCACTCATATCTCCCGGGATCTTGTGTTCCACCTTGAGGGACTAAGGACTCCAAAGGAATCATAGGAAAATATTGAATCTTTGTTTGGAAAACAAGATGAGCTTCGAGGGCATATTTCGGAGAATGAGCTCATTGCTCTACAACCCAGTATTTTTGAATCTATTTAGCAATTCTTTACAAAATACAAGTCACTAGTACTACAATATAAAAAATGTGGATTAGAGAGGAAAGATGAGAAGCTTGTGTTGTAAGTGTTGAGCAAGGTTGGCTCAAAGTACTTGGTCTTTGTCTCTACATTCCATTATGGTCCCTAATTGGAAGATTCCTTCTCTAGATGATTTTATTGATTCCTTAATACAAGAGAAAGATAAATTGGTTCAAATGGGAGTGATTCAGACCTCCAAGAATCAAGAACTCTTAGTGACTTACTCAAAAAATGTGAAAGCAAGAGGGAAGCACAAAGGGAAGGAGACCAAAAACACTAATTCAAATCCAAAGGAGAATCAAAAATCTTCTGATGGAGCCTCGGGTTCCAAGAAAAAGAAGAAATCTGAGAAGACTATATTTCCATACTATATGAGAGGCTTTCATCTAGAGAGCCAGTGCATGAAGAAGGCCATCGACTAGTTGTCAACACTCCTTGAACAAAACAATATTGCCCTTCCACAAGGAGTAAAGAAGTCTGATGCTGGACAACCGACGAAAGATCATGAGAGTTACCATGCCTTGAAGGTAGGCTTCACTCAGTCGAAGGCTTACTTGATCAATTCTAGTGAATCCAACCACATGGCTTCCTCCAGGGAACCCTTCACCACTCTCAATCTCTCAGGACAAGATAGCATTCATATGGGAGATGAATCTTAAATCCCAGCCGTTGGGAGAGGTTCTATTAAAATCCATCATGGTGAGTTCAAGAATGTACTCTATGTGCCCTCTCTGGTAGAAAATTTGTTGTATGTTTATCAGATGACTCATACAGGCTCTCCCAAGAGAGTTGCATTCAACTTTGACTCAGTAGAAATCACATAAACATCTACTGGAAATATCATAGCAAAAGGGTTTTCTAATCATGCCTCCAAGGCATATGAGTTCTCCCATTTCCTTCCTGCTTCACATCCAACAACTCTATTGACTCATGCCAATAACACAAGCAAGATGTGGCATGAGAGATTTGGGAATCTCAATTTCAAATATCTCCAGTAACTTCAGAATGACAAAATGGTTGAAGGTGTTCCTCTCATCCAAACATTAGATGGAGTTTGTCCTGGTTGCTTGGTAGGTAAGCATCCAGAGAAGAGATATGAAGCTGGGAAGGAAACTAGAGCTGCCTCTACACTTGATTTGGTACACATTGATGTCTCAGGACCAATTCCTACAACATTCATCAATGGATCCAGGTATTTTCTTACTTTTATTGATGATTGTTCAAGGTTTTGTTGGGTTTATTTTATGAAGCATAAATCAGAAGTATTCAAAACTTTCAAAGTTGTTAAAGCTTTTGTTGAAAATAGCTTCGGAAAGAATATCAAGTCCATTAGATCATATAATGGAGGTGAATACATTAAGGGATATTTTCAGCAATTCTGTGAATCAAAGGGGCTTCGAATGGAACACTCAGTTCCATACATACCATAGCATAATGGTGTGGCTGAGAGGAAAAATAGATCATTGAAGGAGATGGCCACTTGTCTTCTCCAAGCAAAGAAGCTTCGTCCTTCTCTTCGGGATGAAACTATAAACTATGTTTCATACATTCACAATAGAGTGCCTCACAAATCAGTGATTGGGGCAACTCCTTTCGAAGCACTATTGGGGCATAAGCCTGATGTCTCACACTTGATATTTTTTGGTTCCAAATCTTGGTCCAAAATTCCTATGGACAAGTGAAAGGCCTTCCAAGACCAGTGTATCGAATGCATACTGTTGGGATATGTTGAGGATGCAAAAACATATAAATTGATGGAACTTACAACTAGGAAGTGCTTCATAGAGCGCATTGTTCAGTTTGAATAAGATTAGTTGCTTGATCTACAACAATATGAAGCACAAGAAGGTATTAACACTCTTCCATTTCCTTTTGATGATGATATTTTGTCACATGTTTCAGATTCACATGATGAGGAACAAGATAAACATGATCTTGATATTGAGGTTGTACCTCATGAGAATCTAGATCCAAATCCAGATCCCATTCCAAATCAGTGGTGTAAGCCTAAATGGGCCCAAAAGCTCATTGAAGCAGCTGGGAGTGGTGCTGGAAATCTAGATGATAGAAGAAGAATATGGTCCCAGTATCATAATGAACATGTTTCACTCTCTCACATAGATTTGCTATCTATAGAGTGGTGCAACAAACTTCCAGGAAAGTGCTACTTGATGGTAGCAAATTATCAACCATTTGGCCCACAGAAGAACATAATTGATCATTCCATTCCTCCTCCAGAAATAAGAAATGCATACAACAATCATCAGATCAGAAGAACATTGAGAGGTTCACATTCATAATTTTAGGATGTTGATGCACAGAAAAACCAAGATACTGCATTACAGCTGCACAGTGCTGAAGATTACAACAAAAAATTTGTAAGTTTCTACACAAAGACAAAAAAATTCTCTCAAGTATAGTTGTTTTTCTGATTTTACCTGCTTTTTTTGAGGGAGGGGTTTCCCATGAGGTTTTCACCATTTTCCTTAGATTATTAAGCAATTTATTTTGTCATTTAGATTGTATGGGTGATTTTTGGCCTAGTTTCCAGGGCCCAAGTTGTCCAAAGTTAGGATTAAGGGGGGGTGTTAGGATTATCAATCCTCCTTTAAACCAACTTATTCCATTTGTGATTATTTCCTAGCTTAGGAGTTCATTTATCACCTTACTAAAGTTTTGGTGCCACCATGATATTTATTCCATTGGTGCCATCGATGCCAATCCCTATAGTTTAGGAGCCACTCTAAGTGCCACCAATAGCCTCCATCAGTTTGTCATGTTTGGTAAGCATTTATGCTAAGTCAAGCTCTAGTTACAATCAGTTAGATCACTTTCAGTTAGTCTAGTTCCATCTTAGCATGATTTAAGGGAGAGTGGTACCTTTTTTCCACCTACCCCAGTTGTTAACTGATTGTAGATTGATTTAGACATCAGGAGTTAGACTAGTGAGTTCGATGCAGTGATTTAGACACACTGAGTTAGCTAGTCGGTCAGGTTTATTTAGTAGATTCAAATAATGTCCCCATGATTCAAATTCTACTTATTGTAACACCTTTGTATTACTGAAGGTGATATCACTCTTACCAATAGTTATTTTATTTATTGTCCTTAATATATGATATAGATAATAATTTGTGATAAGGCAAGGACATAATACATATCAATAAGTTAAGGAGAGCTATTTTAGCAAATGGAAAATAATTAACATTCATGGAGAGATGCATCTAAATCAACCCCCTAAATTACACTAAAGGCCTAATAATAACAAGTTGTGGTGTTTTCAAGGAAAATTCAAGGTCATAAGGGGACCACCAAGACAAATGTGTCTATGCAAAAATGTATTGTAGGATTTTACCCAATAAATTAATATGCATTTGCGATCAACCCTTTTTTCCCTTGTTGTCCCATCTTATGTGTTGAATGGGTGACATTTTGTTTTATTTTTTACAACAAAAAAACAATTGAAAATTAGTATTTTATTTTATGTTTAAACTCTCCACACATTAAAAATAGAGTAACGTTTACATACATTTGATCCATGTTGTTATTGAGATGGCTCTCCATATGATTTGATTATGTTCATTTCTTTGCCCATCTCATGGTACACCTTTTTTGACATCCCTGCTTCCATGTTTTGGATATTACATCGTTATTCCTTTGGAATGTAGCATTCTTCCTCAGAAATGAAAAGCACAATAAAAAACGATTAATATTTATATGAAAAAAATATATTAAGTAAATTCTTGGACTAGTATATACATATTATAGAAAATCAATTTTAGGAATAATACTTTTTTAAATGATTCAATTTTGTTATTGTATGTTTTTTTCATTGCAAGTCTCACTGGTCTGAGTTCCAACTTCTCTAGAAACACTTCCTATAGTTTATTTATAACCGGATTTTTAGAGTCATTGGATTGATTTTGGTATTGTAAATGAATAGTATGTCTATACGTTCTTTCCACTATATCCCTCAAAGTTTTATAAAATTGTTTCCCCCTTTAATTAACTTCCAACACCACTCCATTTGAATCGATGACAAATTCATCATCATTTACATTCTTCTTAATTTTTATCTTCTTAGGGTGTTCTATTTACTCATTGTCTGTCCTTTCACAACATTCAACAAACCTGAATCCAAAGTTTGAAACATGTTAGAAATTATTGTTGAGAAGCATTGTGAGTAAAAAGCCAAAAGAACAAACAAAAAAAACTCATGTTTATAAGCTTTTGATCCACATAATTTTTCTATTTCCAATAATTTCTTAAATCATTTTTGCTCTTCTTCACTCATATTACAAGCAATCTGATATAGTTTCCTAATTTTTTTGCTATGCATAACACATATAAACCAATACACATCATTTAAAAACATAAATAATTCAATTATATTACATATATATTAAAATTACAAACAAACTTCTCATTTTCTTTGTTTTGGATGTGTTTCCCTCACTCCCTTCACCGTGATTTTTATTCCATGATATTTGGGACAATCAGTGTGCACAATACAACAACTTAGCATCGGTGCACCTGTTATGAAATAATCCACCAATGCTCTTTTTATGTGACAACACACCACTGTGCATATTTTGTAAACGGTGCACCACTAAAGCTACTAACATTTAAAAATAAAACTGAATATTAAGAGTGTATTTCATAGATAAAAAGCATCGGTGTGTGTATCATCTAAGATGTGCACCAATTAACCTATACTATTTTTTAAACCTCTAACAATGGTGTGATTGATAGGAATAAATACATTGATGCATTTATTTTGTACAATGCACTCCACAGACCATGAAAACATTTAAAAATCAATTATGACAACAACATTCCAAATAGGTTGGCTTTGAATCGCATCATGATCTTGAATCAAGAGCAATCCATAGCCCCCATATACCAATATATATAACTAAGAAATTTATACATCCAACAATCAAATATTATTGTGAAAAATAAAGAGATATAAAAAACAAAAGGAAAGCAAGAATAAACCTAGGGGTTGCAATAGTGAAGGTAACTCTAAAATAAGAAGAGCATAAGGGTTTACAACATTGAAGGTAATTATTATATCACCTATTTTCTTAAAAAAACATAAAAAAAATTATACCATTTTTTAAATCTATTAAGGGAAAATTTACCCAAAATGTCTTATTTGCAGAGTTGTTTGTGTCCATGGTGACCCCTTACAAAATTTATATTCAAAGAATTATGCCTCTCCAAACTCTTCTGTAATAAATCTCTCTTGCATAAGTCTCTACTTAACCTTTTGGCCAAAAAAGATTTAGGTATTAGGGTTTTATTTCATTTATAAGTCTGTGTCTTAAAATTATATTCCCTCTCTTTTTTTCATTTGATATTTCCGTCCATTGGAGATAAACGTGCGCAGTTTTTTTTAAATTGGAATTCGCGTGCACAAGTAAAAAACTAGCACACCGATGCGCTATACTGATACAAGCGCATCGTATAAACAGTAAGACAAATAAAAATATAAAATTTCACATTTTTAGGCTGGGATTCTGGTGCACTACTTAGATTATAACACACTAGTGCATTATACTAATATAAGCACACCATATTAACAATAAGAAAAAAAAATATTTTCATAATTTTTGGTCGGGATACATGTGCTCTAGTTAGATAATGGCACACTGGTGCCTTATATTATATAAAAAACAACAATTGCACAACAAGGCAAAAAAAGGAAGTGTAAATTTATGCAATTAATACTTTGCAGACGTTGATGTGGAGGTTTGAACCAGTGTGCGTCTAGAAAAGCACGCATTAATGCACTTACCATGTTAAGACGCACTTGTGCATCAATGCATAATATGGTGCACCAGTTACATAAAAAAAATATGTTGTATGTTTTCCAATTTTTATTTTGAGAATGAAGACATGTTATGATTATTAATTAATCCTCCCTTGATCACCATAGTCTAATTGTATTTTCCTAGCTTAGGAGGTCGTTGCCACTTCACTAGTGCCATGTGTAACTCACCTGGGGGTCACCTAACACTCAATGTGCCTTTTTGGATGAGTTTAGGAGCTCCAAGGACCAATCCCTATAATTTAGGAACCCACTCTGAGTGCCACCAGCAGTCTCCAGTAGCTGTCCCTAGTCGGTGTTTAGTTATGTTCAATTATGCTCTGATTCCCATCAGTTAGTTCACTTTCAGTCATCCTAGAGCCAGTTTGCATGGATTTAAGGGAGGTAGGATGCATTTCCTCACCTACCTAGACAATTAACTGATTGTGAACTGATTCAGTGATCCAGAGTTGCATTAGTGAGCTCTAGTGGTGATTTTCCCACACTAAGATAGCTCTGGAGTCAGTCCAGGTTGGTATATTTGAATCCTATCTTAGGTATTTGAATTCTTATATTTGTAACATTGTTGTATTGCATACAATATACTAATTAATGGATGCAATGTTATTCGTCCAATTATTGGTCTCATGTGTGTTTAATTTGCCATGAATTATTGATCACTCTTTACTGAATTCTTATCTCTCTTCTGCAACCTTCTTTTCTCATTGAATTCATGCAGGCTTGAAGATCATATGATTCATTAAATTTAACATGGTCTCGGAGTAAGTATCCAAGCCAGCTTCAAACCTCGAAAACTTCTATTGATGTACCAGAAGCAATTGGGTTCCACATAATTCCTGGTATTATTGTCTGTCTCCCTCTGGATTATGTCCAGAGAAGTCTAGCTAGGTGTAATGCACCAAGAGAAAGTGCACATGTCGAAGTAGAGAGTGTTTGAACTGGTTTGATTGAGAATTGAAGTGTTTTGCATTGTTTTTGTTGGTACATTCAAATATTTATCTAAATAATTAGTTGTTCTTGAAGCTGTAAGATGGACAATTCAACAACTTTGACTCCCAGAATCCTCACACCCTTCAATTATATTTATTTGAGGGATGATATGCATATTTTCTTGCATAACAAGGGTCTGTACAAGGTCACCATGGTAGAGAGTTCAAACCCCAACAACATATTGAAAAATTGAAGTGTCTGAACAAGCTTGATGAAGCATTTGGCTTCATGTGCATCCACATCTCCAAGGAGTTACTATTTCACCTTGAGGGATTGAGAACACCAAAAGAAGTATGGGAGAAGCTCGAATCCTTGTTTGGAAAACAGGATGTGTTGAGGGGCCATATCCTAAAGAATAAGTTGATAGCACTACATCCCAACAACTACGAAACTATACAACAATTTTTCTCAAAATTCAAATCATTGGTCACAATGCAAGAAATGTGGGATTGACAAGAAGGATGAACAATTGGTGCTCTCAATTATGATCAAACTTGGCATAGAATTATCAGTGTTCGTATCTATATTTACCTCTGGGATATGGCACTACTCCTAATTGGTGAATGCCATGCCTTAATTCCTTCACAGAGTCTCTAATACAAGAACAAGACAAGCTGATACATACGAGAGCCGTCAGAGCCTCTCCAAATCAAGCTCTCTTGGCTAGTGAGATAAAGAATGTGCAAGCAAGGATTAAGCAGAAAGGAAAAGAAGAAAGGAACAATAAATTTGAACCTAAGGATGAGTTTTATCTAGCAGATGAAGCCTCGGGATCTAAGAAGGACAAACATCATAGGTTTGACAAGGACAAGTGCTCCTACTGTAAGAAAGGAAACCATACAAAGAAATATAATATGAAGAAGACCATAGATTAAATGATAAAACTCCTTAAGCAACACAATATTTCCCTCCCTGGAGGCATAAGTAAGGATGACTCTGGAGACAATACTGGAGATCGTGATGAGAGATACCATGCACTGAAGTCTATTTTTTCAAAATCTCATGCCTTGCTCATTTATTCAAGAGCCTCCAATCACATAGTTGCATCCAAATATTCATTCTCTTTATTAAAACTTATTGATGGTCCAATTATTCATATGGTATATGACACTAAAATTAAAGATGAAGGAAAGGGTTCAATCAAGTTAGAGCATGGAATTTTCAAGAATGTACTCTATGTTCCCTCATTAACAACACATTTGTGTTCAGTATACTAGATGACTCATACAGGGTCACCAAAGCGAGTGGTATTTCGTCCTGACTCAGTGGAGATATTAGATATCTAAACTGGGAAGCTTATAGCAAAAGTTGTTGCAAACCATGCCTCCAAGGCATATGAATTCTCACACTTTTTTCCATACTCAGATCCAGTGCCATCTCAACTGCCATTTTAAAGGGAAGGTAAATTCATCCTACCTAAACCTTTTGCATATGATAATGTTTCCATTAATGTTTCATATTCATAATCTGAAGCAAAGGACCAATTTGAATCAGTTTATGGAATCAAAGATGAAGTTCAATCGGATTGAGATCCATATCCAGTCCCTACTCCCAATCCTAGTCCTAAATGGGCTCAAAACATTATTGAGGCTATTGGAAACATGACTAGAGAGTCATCTGACATGAGGAGAACAAGATCTTAGTTTCAAAAATAAATATGTGTGTTATTTCAAGTAAATACACTCCTCCCAGAGAGGTGCTACAAACTCCCAGAGAGATGCTTCATGATGGTAAGGTCTTATCAAAAATTCTTCTCACTGAAGAACGAATTGGATCATGTCACTCTTCCTCCAGAAAGAAGAGACAAAGGAAACAATTCTTCTCCTATTTGTCATCAGATTGGAAGAAGGTGGAGAGGTTTGTATGCACAGTACCAAGAAACTAGTGCACAAAAGGACCATCACACTACATTACTACTCCATAGAGATGTAGATTGCAGAAATATTTTCACAAGTTTTTTATTCAAGAAGAAATTTTCTCTTGATGTGAAAGCTTGATCCTACTTTTTCTTGCTTATTTTGAGGGGGGGTTTCCCATGAGGTTTTCCCTATTTCCTTGGTTGTTAAGGAGTCATTTTTTGCATTTAGATTGTATGGGTGACCTTTGTTATTAGTTTCCAGGGCCCAGGTTGTGCAAGTTAGGATTAAGGGGGGAGTGTTATGAGTATTAATAAATCCAAGGACCAATCCCTATAATTTAGGAACCCACTCTAAGTGCCACCAGTAGTTGACCTTAGTCGATGTTTAGTTATACTCAGTTATGCTCTGATTCCCATCTGTTAGTTCACTTCCAGTCATCATAGTGCCAGTTTGCATGATTTAAGGGAGCTATGGTGCATTTCCTCACCTACCTAGATAATTAACTCATCGTGAACTAATTCAGTGATCCAGAGTTGCATTAATGAGCTCTAGTGGTGATTTTCCCACGTTGATTTATCTTTGAAGTCAGTCCAGGTTGGCAGATATGAATCCTATATTTGTTAGATTTTTAAAATTAAGCTAGCATTATTAGGATCTTTAACTGAGAGAATAACAAGCATAGCAATCAAACACAAGAAACAATGAACACAGTGTTTTTCCTCGAGGAAACCATAAATGGAGAAAACCCCGTAACTTCCTTAGAGATAGAATCAACACCAAATAGCAAAGCCCCAAAAATAGTAAGGTGATCTCCCGACAGCAGTAACCTCTTTCTTCCTAGCCCCAGTGTCTTCTTCTTCCTCAGCTNTGTGATAAATAGAGAGGCTAGCTCTCTATTTATACTAATTCCCGACTTGACTAAACCCTACTAGGGCCGACTTCACTAGGTGAGTCTAACAACCCTAGTGCCACAAAACTGCGGGGACTTTAACCCTTGAACAATAGAAGGGTTACTGACAATGACTTGACATGACTTCTTTACATTATAGATCCTCCTGATCAGAACATCAAGGCATGACATGACTCAATTACATTACAGACACATCTCGGAATAAACATCGGGGTACAAGACATAAGATACATAGGTGAATACATTACGAAGTTACAAATACATCAACACTCCCTCTTAACTAGGAAGGTATTCTTTTGACACAATTTTCAGCACTGGTCTTCTTCTCTATATCGACTGGATCATCTCGGCAACATCATATTCAAGTTGTCTTCATCTTCAAGTCTTCTTTGTCTTCTTCATCTTCAAGTCTTCTTCATCCTGGGATCTGGATCATCACGACTACTGGATCATCACTGCTGGATCATCACTTGATATGGATCATCATCAAGTCTGGATCATCATCACATCTAGATCAACACTTGATCTGGATCATCATCAAGTTTGGATCATCATCATCGGTGCTATCTCTCAATTCTTCTCATCACAGGAAGTTCTACAGAGCCAACCCTTTTTCATGCTGGTTGTAGGCCTACCCTTCATGTAGGTCTTCAACACTTATATCTGACCCTAAGTCAGAAAGGTCTGCCCAACTCTTACATCTGACCTCATCTTGTCAGAAAGGCACGCCCAACACTCACATCTGACCTCATCTTGTCAGAAAGGCCCAGCACTCACATTTGACCATGTGTAAACACATCGCGCCAGAATGGCTCAGCACTTACATCCAACCTCATCTTGTCAGAAAGGCTCTGCATTTACATCCAACCCCATCTTGTCAAAAAGGCACAACACTCACATCCGACCATGTGTAAACACATCGCGCCAGAATGGCTCAACACTTACATCCGACCTCATCTTGTCAAAAAGGATCTGCACTTACATTCAACCATGTGTAAACACATTGCATCGAAAGGGCTCTCAATCCTAGATTAAGGATTCCTGGTAACTGACCAGGTGCCTCCATTCTCCCAGAGAATGGCATCAGCCCTTATATCTGATCAAGTGGGAACACATCCCTTAATCACATCAGAATAGCCATGCGCTCACATGTGATCATGTAAGACTACATCCTACAGTCATATCAGAATGGCCCTCAGTCCCAGACTTAGTATTCCTGGTAACTAACCAGGTACCTCTATTCCAAGAATGGCATTTAGCCCTTACATCTGATCATGTAGTAACCAATCCTATGGTCACATCAGAATGGCTTAGCACTCACATCTGACATGGAAGGAACCAAATCCTCTCACCATGATAGAATGGCTCAGCCCTTACATCTGACCATGGAAGGAACCTAATCCTCTCACCATGTCAGAATGTCTCTAGGTCTCATCATTCCCCCTTGGAGGGAACCTCGATCTAGAGAACACCAAGCTTCTCCCTGAAGTACTCAAACTTCACTCTAGCCAATTGCTTCGTCAATACATCAACTATCTGTTCGTCCGTCGCAACATACTAGAGCTTCACTGCTCCTCTCTGCACCATATCCCTGATATAGTGATACTTGATCTCGATATGCTTCGACTTGTCATGGAACACTGGGTTCTTTGACAACTTCACACAACTTTGGTTGTCGCAATATATATAAGTATCATCTAACTAGAGATCAAATAAATATGACAGTAGCTTCCTCAGCCATACTGCCTCACAACTAGCTGAACAAGCTGCGACATACTCTGCTTCAGCTGTACTCAGTGCCACACATTTTTACTTCTTACTAAACCAAGAGATCACACCTGATCCCATACTGAAGCAACACCTTGAGGTGCTCTTCCTATCGATGGCACTACCTGCCCAATCTGAATCAACATAACCCTCCAAGTTAATCTTCTGATTTTCCTCGTACTTGAGCCCATAGTCAATGGTACCCTTCAGGTACCTCGGAATATGTTTTGCAGCAATCAAGTGAACATGTCTTAGATCTGTTAGGAACTGGCTCAAGGTGTTCACAACAAAGCAAATATCTGGTCTCATGTTCGTCAGGTACATCAAGGACCCAATCATCTGATGATACATCGTAGCATCAACCGCTTCTGATGAAGCATCACTCAACAGCTTCAGGTTCAATGCCATAGGTGTGGTTATGGCCTTGCAGTCCATCATCATGAATCTCTTCAGAATCTCTACTGCATACTTCCCTTGTCTAAGGAAGATTCCATCCGCATTCTGCCACACCTCCATGCCTAAGAAATAGTGCATCATCCCCAAGTCTTTCATTTCAAACTTGGCAGCAAGTTTGCTCTTTGTATCAGCAATCAACTCATACATACCTGTTACAAACAGATCATCCACATATAGTAGGAGTATCACTGGATTTCCATCTTCAACCTTGTAGTACAGCACACGCGTAGCAGAGGTTGGAGTTTTCTTTACTCTTGCTAAAGCCCAAACTGGATAGGAAACCATCAATTTTTCCGTACCATGTCCTGGGTGCCTGTTTCAAACCATATAGGGCTTTCTTCAATCTACACACATGAGACTCCCTGTCATGTGCCTCACCGAGTGGTTGTTCCACATACACTTCCTCTTCTACTACACCATTCAAGAAAGCAGTCTTGACATCCATCTGGTGTATCTTCCATTTCATCGCTTCAGCCAGAGCAAGTATTGATCTGATGGAAGTGTATCTGGCTACAGGTGAAAATGTTTCTTCATAATCTATTCCTTCTTTCTAGGAGAAACCATGAGCCACGAATCTTGCTTTATATTTCTCGATGCTGCCATCTGCAGCATGCTTGATCTTGTAGATCCATTTGGAAGTTACAATGGACTTCCCTTCTGGTGTTGGGACAACATCCCAAACATCATTCTTCATGATTGATTGATACTCTTCGATCATAGCATCCTTCCATTCTTTCCGTTCTGCCGCTTCTTCATAGTTGGAATGTTCTTTATTAATAATGTCACATAACAAGGCTACATAACTGGAACATGACCTAGTTCTCTTTCTTCGTCTGGGTGTCTCTTCCGAAGCTCCATATCTTTTTGTACCTTGGATAATTTCACATACCCAAGCAGGTTTCCTCTTATGAGGATTCTTCTCCAGAGGTGGATCTATATGTTCTCGAGGTTCTTCTAATTCTCGATCTTCTTCTTGAATTTCTTCGTTCATGGTTGTATCATGAACTCTAGGTGCTCTTGTTTCCTCAAGTTCTTCAGTCAGTTTCTTCTTGGATTTGATGTAGGATGAATCTTCGTCAAATGTCACATCTCTGCTAATGTCAATCTTCTTGAACCCTGGGAAGTAAATTCTGTAAGCCTTCGAGCTTTCAGAGTATCCCACAAATATACCCTTCTTTCTTGAAGGATCTAACTTCGTCCTCTTTTCTTTCGGAATGTGTATGTACACCGGACAACCGAATATTCTGAGATGGCTGACTTCTAGTTTCTTTCCGGAGAAGACTTCTTCAGGAGTCGTGTTCTCGAGTACTCTGTGTGGAGTATGGTTTTGTACATACACCGTTGTTCTGGCAACTTCTGTCCATAGATGCATCGGAAGATCTTGATCATGAAGCATAGCTCTTTTAGCTTCCATGCTAGTTTTATTCTTCCTTTTTGCAATCCCATTCTGTTGTGGATTATATGGAGTGGATAACTCCCTCTTAATCCCCGAGTCTTTGCATAATTCTTTGAATTCATTTGATGTGAATTCTCTGCCATTATCTGATCGAAAGGTATTGATCTTCTTTTCAGTGTGGTTCTCAATCAAGGCTTTGAATTCCTTGAACTTGCTGAATACTTCATCTTTGTTCTTCATAAAATATATCCATGCCTTTCTATAAAAATCATCAATAAAAGAAACATAGTATGCATACCCGCTTAGTGAACTGGATGACATTGGACCGCATACATCGGAATGGATGA
This sequence comes from Pseudotsuga menziesii, assembly GCA_001517045.1. Lineage (NCBI taxonomy): Eukaryota > Viridiplantae > Streptophyta > Pinopsida > Pinales > Pinaceae > Pseudotsuga > Pseudotsuga menziesii. Next base: position 241,925 of record LPNX010056831.1, on the reverse strand, counting down.
TTTCCAAGATTCCTTTTGCTTTTCTCTCGCTACTTGGAAATGTCTTCTTTTTGTTCTTCCCTTTCGCACATCCTTTGCATACACCTTCATGTTTTGTTTGCATTTCTGGCAGTCTTTCAACAACTTTGCTTGCAAGTGGTAGTGCTCTGTAGTGCACATGTGCAAGCCTTCTATGCCAAAGCTCATTTGGTTCTACCAAGTCATGAACCAAAGCTTGTTGTGGTTGGCCCTTCAATTTGTATAGTCCTCCTTCTTGTTCCCCAATCAGTACTGCATCATCGAAATACTTTCCCTTTGGCCACATGAGGACTTGGCCATCTACAAATGCGACCCTCATTCCTTTTGCATCCAATGCAGATATGGAGAGGAGGTTCTTCTTTAGTCCAGGTACAAATAATACATCTTTCATCTTGATATACTTTCCAGAGTGTAGCTTGTATGAGGATTCACCACTACCTTTTATTGGATACTGGTAGTCATCTTCGAGTTTCACCTTGTGAGGTGATTCATGTTCAGATAATTTCACAAAGGATTCCCTGAATCCTATCATATGTTTGGAAGCACCACTGTCTATAAGCCAATCATTGCTGCCATGTGTGATAGTTCCCATGAGAGTGGAGATCACAACATATTCTTCATCACTTGAAGAATCATCATTGACTTGTCTGTTTCTCTTTGTGGAAGGTTCATCATCCTCTACAGCATGAGCATGATGTCTTCTCTTGTTTCCCTTCTTCTTATGAGAGCTACTTTTGTTTCTAGGACAATCTCTAGAAAAGTGTCCTCTTTCATCACATGTATAGAAAATGAACTTAGACTTATCTCTAGGCTTTCTAAATTTATTCCTTTCATGAGAGTACTTACTTCTGTGATGGCTAGATCTGGTTTTCTTGGATTGTACTATGAGAGCTTGATCTTCACTTCCCATCTTTTCTTCTCGAGCTGCTATCCGAGCTTCTTCTTGAGAGCATTCTTCCCATAGTCTGTTGAACTTGACTAACTTCTTTCTGGCACAGATCCCTTGAATGAAAGAGTCCCATGTCCTAGGGAGACCATTCAAGGTGGTCATTACAATCTTTGCATTCTCCACTTCCTCATATACTGCTTCAAGTTGTTCTTTGATCTGGGAGACCCTTGTAAAGTAAGAGTGGATGGTCTCCGCATTCTGGATCTTCACATTCTTCAACTGGTTCCTCAAGGTCATCTTCTGGTTTATGTTCTTTCCTTCAAACAGTTTGGTTAGGGCATCAAACATAGCTTTAGGTGTCTTTAGAGAGGACACCTGTGGTATGAGGTGATCCTTGATTGAATCAGAAATAATCCTCTTTTCCATAACCAACTTCTTCTTATGTAAGGCCTTAGCCTCATCTCCCTCTGGAACTGGAATCTCCTCATTAATGTAGGAGTCTAACTCATTCTCTTCCAGGACCAGGGAGATCCTATACTTCCAGGGTCGAAATTTATCAGCTCCCTCAATATTTTCATCAAGCTTGGTATGATGAGACATCTTAATTGAGAACCTCAAATGGAAATACAAAAGATTTATATCTTACCAGGTCAAGATGTCGGATCTAGATTTGGAGCTGAAATTCTGCAGGGCTGGTTCAAGAGCAGATTAGGGTTTTTCTTTTCTAAAGTTCTTTCCAACCAAATGCTTTGATCTTGATCCCTAACTTTGATTTTGAGGAGGAGATCAATCCAGGCCTGGGCTCACTGAAAAATTCCACTTCTGTGGAAAGCCCTAATTTCCGACAGCAGTGTCGGGTCCAAAACTGAAAAAACCTCAGAATTGGATTCTGCTTCGACAGAAAGATGCGCCCTAGGGAGGAGAGTTATTCCAACCTTCTTTTTCTGAAAATATGTGGAGAGAGATCCACAAAGTAGGAAGCCCTAGTTCACGCAGCTGCATAGTGTCTTCTTCTCAGGTTGGCTCTGATACCATGTTATATTTTTAACATTAAGCTAGCATTATTAGGATCTTTAACTGAGAGAATAACAAGCACAACAATCAAACACAAGAAACAATGAACATAGTGTTTTTCCTCAGGGAAACCATAAATGTAGAAAACCCTACAACTTCCTCAGAGATAGAATCAACACCAAATAGCAAAGCCCCAAAAACAGTAAGGTGATCTCCCGACAGCAGTAACCTCTTTATTCCTAGCCCCAGTGTCTTCTTCTTCCTCAGCTTATTCCCTACAACTGAGTGTGTGATAAATAGAGAGGTTAGCTCTCTATTTATACTAATTCCCTACTTGACTAAACCCTACTAGGGCCGACTTCACTAGGTGAGTCTAACAACCCTGGTGCCTCGCAATTGCGGGGACTTTAACCCTTGAACAATAGGAGGGTTACCCATAATGACTTGACATGACTTGTTTACATTATAGATCCTCCTGATCAGAACATCGGGGCATGACATGGCTCATTTACATTACAAACACATCCCAAAATAAACATCGGGGTACAAGACATAAGATACATAGGTGAATACATTCTGAAGTTACAAATACATCAACAATATTAGGTATTTGAATTCTCCTATTTGTAACACCATTGTATTGCATCCAATATACTGATTAATGGATGTAATTTTATTCTTCCAATTATTGGTCTCATGTGTGTTTAATTTGCCATGAATTATTGATCAGTTTTTACTGAATTCTTCTCTCTCTTCTGCAACCTTCTTTTCTCATTGAATTCATGCAAGCCTGGAGATATTATGCTTCATTCAATTTAACAAGAAATGTATTTATTGCATTTTTTAATTAAATGCAAGGGAAAAAATACCAATAAATCAAATCGATGATTCGTCACATTCCAGCTCATTCCATATTGTTCCAAGTCCAAATTCTCTCGTTTTGTCACCAGTAAGTCCGTTTTTTTTATTATCTAATTGAATTTATCTTGTCTTTGCACATGAATTTGAATAATTGTGCATTGATTTTTGCATGATCTTGAGTCAAGATCAATTTTGGATGCACATGATATTTGACCATTCCAAAAAAATCACAAGGTCTTATCGAGAGAAACATATCACAACCAGGTGGTAGATGAAAATGGAAGGCCATTTTACCCCACCAACTATAACATGCCATCATTTAGAAACCATCATCGACCAATGGTACTTTAGCATGAACTAAATCTTGTTTATGACACCCTAGTAGTACATGGTTGTTCAAATTCTTTTGAGTATGATATGATAAGATGGATAGATGGAAAAAATGATCAACGAACTGCTGTGATTTCTAAGGCGGAAGGATTGACAACATCCATGGATTTAGGAAGGGGGGTTTCAAAAGGACTCCCCAGCAAATCCTTTAGGGGGGATACAAATAGGGGGCATCCTAATACCACTGGAGGTAATGGGAGGAGAGGGATTGAGCAATCAAGCTTCAAATTTAGGAGGACAATCTTTTGATTGGAATCCTAGCTAGTGCATGCCCAAAATGAACCTAATACCCTCGATGGAGATTAGATCGAGCAAACTTAGGGATAGGATCCAATATATGCAATATCATGCACCGATAGGGAGATTTGTGGGAATGCTACCTTCTGAAAAATCCCTATTCTTGTGGATAAATTCTACCTAGAATCCACGGGGTCACTATGATCTCCAACTTGGCTCTAAAGTCTTTTTCACCATTTCCTTTCTAAGCATGGAAGACAGAAATATAGTACTTGATGGAGGGACTTATTTCTTTTACTCAATAGGTTTGTTCCTACGACCCCTAAAGGATAATTTTATCCTAGATAAGGAGGATATGAGAGTGGCGTCGTTCTGGATTCGACTCTACTCAATGACAAGTGAGTACTGGGATTCTGAGATTCTGGAAGATATTCGAAACAATATGGGGACCTTTATCAAAATATTGGAACAAACCAAGGCACAAAGATAAACTACCTACGCTGGAATATGTCTGTATATAGATCTATCCAAATAACTACCACAAGCCATCAAGATGTCATGGAAGGATGAAGACTGGGTGCAAACCCTAGAGTATGAAAAAATCCCGTTCATATGTAGGACATGCCATGAATATGGTCATATGTTCATAGATTTCCCTATGAACTCTCTAAAATCCCACCCAAGAAAGAGGAGGATAAAAAGGACCAAGGGTTTACTAGGGTTCCATCGCATAAAAGAGGCGGAAGAAAGTAGGAAAACTTGAAAGCCACCAAAAAAATCCTAGTCTCTAAGCCAATTTGAAGTCTTAGAAGATCAACCCGAAGAAATAACCAAATTATCACATAATGAGAAGCAACAGGACCATACCCTATGGGAAGAGAAGGACAAAAGCACAAAATCTACAAATAATATGGAGGAGGAAAATTTTGGTGAAGACCCGGAGAGGGACATGGGGGACGAAGTGGAAGATATGGATATTGGGGATTTAAATCTAGATGTCATTAAACAAGCTTGTACATATGATAAAAAAGGTTGTCTCCCAAGAGTTGGTATTTTTACTAAAGGATAAAATCATAAAAACAAGGGAAACTAGCCATTTGGGAACATGTCCATGCTCCCACATGGACCACTAGAGGAAGCATGAAGAAACAGGAAAGAAGCCAAGGAGGAAATCAAATAGGCATAGCAGAACCAAGACTAAAACTGGTAGCATCGGTTTAGTACCATACCACTAGGGCTGCTTTAGGACTATAATTCTCTCTCCTTGTATTTTTTAATGAATATTGTATCTTGGAATATAAGAGGACTAAATATCCCTCAAAAAGTAAATATATTCAGAAAAAAGATTAAGAAGACAAAATTGGTCATTGTTTTTCTTCAAGAAACAAAATGCTCAACAAATCAACTTCAAGAAACCGACAAGAAGATATGGAAAGGGAGTGAAGGAATGGGTATTGATGCTAGAGGATTGGTTGGTGGATTAAGAATTTTATGGGACCCTAAAAAAGTGGGCCTATATGGATTTAATGGAAATCACCAATTTAACTCAACGAAATTTAGGGTAATCAGTTTTCTGGTTAGTAGAATCTTAGCCAATGTGTATGACCCTCATAATCCCCAAGAAAAAATGTCTTTCATTGAGTCTCTTAGGCATATTCATGAATGGATAGAGGGCAAGAAATCGATTGTAGGAGGGGACTTCAATATCATTACCTCATTAGAGGAAAAGAAAGGAGGAAGACAGAGGCTGGAGCAAGAATGTGGGTGTTTCAGAGACACAATTGAAGACATCAGACTAGTGGATCTAATCTCGTGACAAGGGTGGTTTACTTGGAACAACAAACGACGGGTAGAGCGTCATATATCCTCTCGTTTGGACCATTTCCTTGTCTCTGAGTCAGTCATGGAGTTGGGAAGTGAAATTTATGCTTAAACTCTTTTGGCAGTGGCATCGGATAATTGGCCCATGGAATTATGGTGGAGTAGGTTGGGTTCTCAATTCAAGAAACCATTTTGATTTGAATAGTTCTGGTTAGGCCATCCTGATTTCAAAGAAAAATTAGGGCAATGGTAGGAAGAGTTAAGCCAAGGGGAAGGTCAAATCATGTATAAGTTTCAACGAAAACTAAAAGTTCTAAAGGAAAAGATTAAGAAATGGAATAAGGAGGAGTTTTGGAATATCTCTGCAAAGAAAAAAATTCCTGAAACTAGGCTAGAAGAAATATAGAAAAAAATTCATGAATGAAGGATATATAGCTAAGCTTCAGGAAGAGGAAGCATGTATTTATAACATGCTTCAAGAAAGTGAGTGACAGAAGGATATTTTGTGGCACCATAAATCTAGGGCCAAGTGGCTTAAAGAGGTGGAAAGAAACACTAAATTATTCCACAGATCAATCATCTAAGACTGATCACAAAATAGAATTCTTGTGATCAAGGATCCCACTGGAGAAAGAGAGTAAACTAGGGAGGAGATAAAGGAGGCATTAGGAAATCAGTTTTATGATATCATGACAGAGCCAATATTGGACAGTAGTAGGGATATTGAACAAATTACTCAGCACATCCTTGCTCTGGTATTACAAGAGCAAAATAATATGTTAATGAATCATGTGATCCTCCTTGAAGTCAAAGAGGCAATTAACCAAATGGAGGAAGTAAAAGCCAGGGGCCTAGATGGCTTCACTGTTAACTTCTTTCATCACTTTTGGGATCTCATAAAGAATGAAGTGTGAAAAATTATGGAGAGTTCCAGTATTTCTAAGAAAATTCTCCCTACTTTCAATGCTAGCTTTATCACTCTTATCGCCAAGAGTGATGGAGCAGATATGCCAGATAAATTTCGACCCATAAGCCTCTACAATGTTATTTATAAAATTGTTACCAAGGTAATTGCTAATTGTCTCGATCCCATCCTTCCTTCCCTGATCTCTCCTCTTGTTTTGTTGAAGGTCGTTATATTATGGATGGTATTATTATGGTTCATGAAGTGCTTCACTCGCTCAAAATAGAAAAGATCCTTGGGATGATGTTGAAACTTGATATAGTTAAATCCTATGACAAGCTCAATTGGAAATTTATGAGAGCTATGCTCAGATCTTTTGGATTTATGGAAGAGTGCATCAAATGGGTAACAGATTTCATTTCTACAGTTTTTTTCTCCTTTCTTATCAATGGAATTCCATCTGGTCTGTTAAATTCCACAAGAGGCATTAGATAGGGAGATCTGTTGTCTCCCTTTTTATTCATAATAATGGCAGAAGGACTGGGAATAACTATTAAGGCCATGAAGAGTAATCAATAAATGTAGGGGGTTTTAATTAATCCAGGAGCAAACAGAAAAACACACCAATAGTTTGTTGATGATATAATGATGATGGCCCATCCCTTAGTCCAAGAAGCTAGAAAGATCAAGTTGTGTTTGAATATCTTCGGAAAAGCATGGTGTATTGAAGTGAATGATAAAAAATCTCAGGTCTTCTATTTTAATACCCTTAGGGTTTCTAGGCGCAACATCTGTCAAATATTAGGATTCCAAGAGAGCTCCCTTCCATCCAAATACCTAGGAGCCCCTCTAGTGTATTTCATGGTCTGAATTATTGGATAAGATGAGGAAAAGACTTTGAAATTGGACTCCGAGGCCACTAAATATTGCAAGTAGACTGGTCTTGGTGAAAGTAGTTTTGCAAGCTATACCTGTTTATTTGTTCTCTACCTTGGCGGCCCAGAAAGCAATTTTGAAAGAAATTGAGAACATTCAGCAAACTTTCCTATGGTCTGGAGCTAGTGATTAGCAGAAATGGGCCTTGGTTAGTTAGGAAACTATATGGTCTCCAGACGATCAAGGAGGCCTTAACCTCCACGATCAAGAAAAATCTAATTATGTAAGTGGGGCTAAGATATGGTGGAGATGGGTCACCCACAACCAAGAACTATGGGAAAATTTGTGGCATAAGAAATATGTTGGGGAGTGGGAAAAGGGGGATATAATTTGATTCTCAGGGGAAATCACAGGGTCTCATATATGGAAGACGGCCAACCATGGGAGAAGCCTGGTCCAGGAAAATAACTTTTGGGAAATTAGAAACAGATAAAGAGATAAGGCATGTGAGGAATCTTGGTAGCAAATTCCACCATTGGAAAGGAGTTTATAATCCCCCCACTCATATAGGAATGTATCAATCAAGTTAAAATAAAGGTGAAGGACTTATGGGAGAACACATACACAAAGGAAGATTATAGAGCGCGGGCGACTAGGGAATAATCGAAGCATCTTGGACCATAGGAGAAAGTTGATAGAATGGAAGAAGCTTTAAACAATAGAAGAATTAGGACTCATACGAGGGAAGACATACTTTGTAGGGGATTCCAGCCTAAAGGCTCTTTCACCATCAAAGAATCTTATGACCTGTGGACAGGATCCAAAATCCAACCTCCCAACAAGAAATGGAAAATACTATGGGAAATTTAAGTTTGGCCCAAAATCTCTATTTTTCAGCTGGTTAGTTATTAGATGATGCATACTAACGAGAGAAAATCTCAAGAAAAAAGGGATGCAAGGCCCTTACCATTGTTGTATATGAACCAATGAGGATGAGACGATGGATCACCTCCTGGATTTGTGTCCATTTGTTGTGAAATTATGGGACCATGGAGCCATTGCATTCAGGAGAATTGACTGAGTTAGACAATGTCTAGACCATACCCTCTCCTCTTGGATGAAAAAACCATTCCAAAATCTGATCATAAACCACCTCTCGGAAAGTTTTCCTCACCCGATGATCTGGGAAATTTGGATGAAATGAAACTCTGGGACTTTCCAAGGAAAACTAGGCAATGAAGATAGGGTTTGGACCATCATAAGGAATAAGATGCTCGAAACAGTGAAAATGAAAACATGGAAAAACTTGGATTGGGAAGCAAGTGATACCGAGTCCTTCATCTTGAATGCGTGGAGGATATTGGGGTTGATGCAATGTTTCGATAGACCATCCAAAACTGCCATGGTGAAAACAATCCCAGAATTTTGGTCCCATCCACATATGTGTTTCTTCAAACTCAATTTCAATGGGGTGTCTAAAATAAATCCTAGACAAACAAGATACGGGTGTATAATCATAGACCACCTGGAAGGACAAATGCAGGGGTTCAAAATTGGCTTCGTTGGCACAATGTCCAACAATGTTGCGAAGGTGGAACTGGACCCTACTAATAGCTAAAGGAGATTCACAGGTGGTATTACACATGGCGACTAATTTACAACATGGTAACTCTTGTACCAAGGTGGTAGTGTTGTGGATATTAGAGGAAAGGCTGGAACAATTGCCACAGGTCATGCACACCAGGGTGGAATTGACCTTTAACCACGTCAAGCGAAAAGGTAATCAAATGGCATACTTGTTGGAAAACCTTTGACAGAGAGCCAATGATCAATTAAGGCGAGGGACAAGGCGAAAGTGACAGCCCAGGAAAGGTGCATTGAAATTGTGACTTAAGATATGACACGCAATCATGAAATGGAGGAGGAAGGACAACATGTGGGCTCTCACCTAGCCACATGATGAAGGGTTTAACTAGCCAGCCAGAAAAAGGATCTCGGGGAAGGAAGATAAGTATGAACCACCTTTTATCCTGGCCTCCACACCGTGTTTTCATTCCAATGCTTGCAAGTGTAGTGATGAGAAAGGGAGGTGGCGGATCTTTCCAATCACATGAGATCTATCTCCAAAGGAAAATAGAGCACGAGTAGGCTTTAATGGTAGGTACAAAATTAATCATGGTACATAATGCAAAGTTTCTATTTAGATACTGGAAAGGTGGTGGCATGAGATGTGCATGCAAAGCTCTTCTCTGCATGCACTTGGCCATTATTGTGCACATAACAGGGCGTGAAGGAGGTCTGGGGATTAGGATAATTGAGGTTAACTGAAGGGAGAAGGATGAGAGTAGCATGATGGGGGGATGAGTAGATAAAGAGGGAGGTGTTCAAGAGCATGCAAGCCGAAGGGGCACTCGATATCAAAAGAAAGCAATGTGGGAGGCCCTCTTGTTCGAATTGGGATTACTAGCGGTCATTCAGCAGCAAGACAAGGCAGTAGAGCAACAACTCTAGCACTAACTGGACAAGAGGAATGTCAAAAACCTGAGGACTAGGTGATGGACCTGGGTAACAATGTGGGTCGACTCAATCTCTATGAATAGACTATTGCTCTTTACTGGGTTATGAATAATATGACGGAGCATGCGATGTGGAAGAAGTTGGAGAAGACTGATGGCGAGGAACCTGTGGACCAGTGGCCGAAAGAGATGAAGGCAGAGTCTAAAGAGCTTCACTTGAAGATGGAATCCATAATGCAGAACCTGGGCATTCGGTTTCACAGCACTTAGATGTCCTTCGTGGGTAGCAGCCATCAATGTATCACATCTAGAATCTTTGTTATGTTGGTATGTTATGTAGAAGGTCAAATATTAGGGTCAAGTCAGGTAGCTCCGTATGTAGAATGGGATGCTGGTATGGACTCGAATATAGTGGTAATTTTTGTTTAATGGGTTGGGAAAGACAATATATTTCTGATGTTTTGAGTCTAGGGAGCCTAGAAAGGGAGGAATTTGACAAAAATAAGGCATGTTTTGCTTCGATGTAATTTGAACTTTGATATATAAATACTAAGGGGGAAGATGGAGAATCTGTATCCGGATACTAAGGGGGAAGATGTTCCATCTTCTGAAATTGAATGTATAAATATTAATATATGAATGGATGATATATTACAATGGATATGGCTGCCTTAAATATGGCTTGGCCATCACATATTGAAGAGACACTTCTCTTCATAAACTATATTTTAATGTTATTAATTACTATTAGTAATAGTTGCCTATTTATTACTATTTTATTGTTGTAACATTGCTTTCCCCTTAGGAAAGCTTTGTCCTCAAAGCTTATATTATTGTTGTTGTATTTTCATTCTTGTTTTGTGTTGAAACAACATCATTATTTCATTTATGTATTTTGTTTTAGAACTTGTGTTAGGTATGTGCTTGGTCTTTACGCAATAGTTTGTCAATATCCCTTCACTTGTAACTCCAATTTGTACTCCATTCTATTTATTATTGTTGTCCCATTTTCCATGTACATGAATACGAGGAATATTTTTGTCACTGACCATATCAAGCTTTTTTTTTAGAAATCGCTTGTCCCACGATACTTAGGATGTCATCACATAATGTTCCCATTTTATTATCCTTACGATTTATCTTGAGAAGTGACATCTCTTGAGGCTTCTCACACTCGAAGTCACCAGGTAGTGTTACATTTAGGTTTCTCGAGGGTGGTAAAACAGTTAAGGTAGAAGATGAATCTATGATATCTAATTTCTTTGACTTGGGTTCCTTTGCATACTGTAGGATCCATCTTTTGACATTGTGTGGATCGTCCTTATTGTCTACAACATTGGCTTGACTCTCATTATGATCTTGGTCGAGCTCATATTTATTTTTATAAAATATATTATTGGTATTTTGGTCATCTGTAAGATATTTTGTCTCCTTGTCTTGTTTATTGTCTTGATCGACTTTGTTGCTCTAATTTTTGTTGACATACTAGTCCAACATATCTAAGTTGCTAATATGGTTTGTACTAGAACTTAATTTTTCTAATATTTCTATTATTGTATTATGGTTTTCTGTTATGACGCTTACATTCTATGCTATCGCACTCATCTTGTCATTTAACTCTTTTTGTTTCCCATTCATGATGTCTAGTTTGTCATTAAGTTTTCTTTCTAGTACTAGAACAACTTCTTCTTTGATTTCTTTTTAAGTGCCTTGTTATTGTTTCTTCCTACCATGTTTTTTGGTTAACGACGAGGGCCTTGATTTCCTTCCCCAATTTCTCAAGTTTGTCTTTTAATTCAGTCAAGGCTTGGGTCCTGGTATGCATAGGTGTGTATTTGGACCCAATTTGGCTTATATATAGTGAAAAACTAAAAAAATATGAAAATAATAATAATTATTAAAAAACAATATTATTATATTATATTATATTATATATATATATATATATATATATATATATATAATAAGGTAATAAGGGTGGATAATAATATATTTAATAAAATAAATATTATAATTTTATTACTATAAATAATATTTAATTTTTATTAAAAATTGTTGTTCAAGTTTACGAGCGTGAAGGAAGACGGGAAGGTGGCGGCTGTGGAGATGAGGGGAGGTCATCACATGAGGGAGCCGCGATCAATCAGATAGTCACAGTGCAGTGTGTCAGGAGGGTTGGCGGGACGCAGTAGGATGGTGGAGGTAGAAGTGAATAGGTGGGGCGCGGTGGAAGAGAGTCAAGGGTGGCAGGCAGCACGCAGCAGGAGGGCGTGTTTAGAAGGATTGGGTAGCCAATGGAAGAGAGATGCAGCAAGTTATGGTTTATGTGCAGGATGCAAGGGAGGCGTGAAGGATGTGGAAGGTGGTGCAGGTGTAGTGGAGGATGTTTTTGCATAGAGTATGAAGCCCGAGTGGAAGGGTGAGCAATCAAGGTAGATGGAAGTGGGCATGCGAGAAGTGGAGCTCTGTAGAATGAAGCATAGCTAGGAGAGTGAGCGCAAGTCGGGAGATGGACAATGCACAGGTCGTGTGGAGGGAGGAAGAGGAGTGTAGGCAAATAGGGTAACATAGATGACTAGAGAGGAGGCAATGGGAGAGGAGGCAATGGGAAAAAGGAGCCTAGATGGAGTGAGGACTTTTAGAATAAAGCCTCACGGAGCGTGATGAAATGGAGCACTAGGAGAAATAAGAGTCGATGAGCTGAATCTGAGCTTGGAGTAGGATGAGCGAATCTGCTCTGATACCATTGTTACACTGTATCCAGTGTAATGGAAAATTCGTATCCAGATACTAAGGGGGAAGATGTTCCATCTTCTGAAATTGAATGTATAAATATTAATATATGAATGGATGATAGATTACAATGGATATGGATACCTTAAATATGGCTTATTCATCACATATTGAAGATACACTTCTCTTCATAAACTATATTTTAATATTGTTAATTACTATTAGTAATAGTTGCCTATTTATTACTATTTTATAGTTGTAACACTTACTTACAAAAAAAAAGTATGTGGTTGTTCAAAATGTAAAGAGTTGAAGGTGAACAGTATGCATGTCACACTATCCCATTATATTAATGATTGACTACTCAAATGATGGTCTAATACCCCCCACTGTAATCAATGATACAGTAAGTGAAATAGAAGAGACATGTAGGAACACTTCCATATGCTCATTCTTTGAAAAGTTGGAAGTAAAATCAATCATGTTTCCTCATTATTTGACCAACCCATATGCTTATGTTGAATCAACTGATATTTCTAGTGATACAATGTATGATATCAATACTACCCAAAACATCTCTACAAGGATATCCCAAAAGTTGAATGAGCTAAGAGCAAAAATTTCAAAGTAATCACAAAGGTCAGTTCAATTGTAGGAGGGTAGCAATGACTTCTCTCTTCCCATACATTTGCAAAGTAAATACTAAACCAGTCACAATAACACTTTTTATGGTGCTTGGATGTCTTCCCTCCCCGTGCCTGATGTTGGGATTAAAGTCTCCTATGGTGGTAACAATTACATGATCGCAAAGTCTAAAATAGATGTCGCAAATCTTGGGTTGTTTATCCTTTCAAATGTGTTTTCTCCTCCCAAATAGTTAGAAGCACTTATTCCATTTGTGGTCCTCTTTATAGTTGATCTGGTTACTTGAATATTGTTAAATACAAACATAGTATTTCCATGTATAGTATGTTCATGAATGGTTGTGCTTCAGGAAACTTTAACATGAAGAAACTATTATATATGAATGGTCGTCCACACACTCACAGGAACATTATAGGGCTCATAAATAGTTGTAGGTTCTCATTGTTCAGTGCAATTAATTGTTCATTTAATTAACACTCCAATGAATAAGAGTTATTTATGAAAAACAAGGCATCCAAATTTCTTCAAGCACCATAAATGTTGCGTCATATTATAATAGAGCACGCGGCTAACATAGCATTGTAATGGTGCTCCATAAAGAACATCGGTGGATATTTCCATATTTTATTATTCCATGCATCAATTTTTCTCCACATCTAGTTGAAAGCACCAGTCACAATTCCCACAAAAATGCATTTTTCACGGTGCATACCATGATGCACTAGAATGAATTTCGTATTTTTTTATTGCAAATGTATAGTTAGTGCACCTAATATATCCAAATGCGTCGGCAATGGTGTGCCTATAAACAAATTTCAAAAACAAAAAATACATTTTGCATTTTTTTATATAATACTAATGTGCCTGAATAACACATCGCCAACAATGTGCTAGAAAATGAACCTTTTACAATGTGCAATTTCCATGGGAGCATTGACATAAGCATTATATAGCATACAGAGCCGAATTTCGAAATTTAATATTTTAAAATTTTAAATTGAAGGATAACAATTTATTTACATGGTGCCTTTCATGTTGAGGAGGCATGATTGCGATGTACAGCAAAGATTCCAAAATGAACACCAATCAACCTTGAACGCACATAATTTCATAAGTACAATGGTACAAGAACATTGTAACACAAGGTGCTTCTATGGATACTTGAGCACTAGTGCTTGGACGGCTCCACAAAAACATTGTAATCATGTAAAAAATGATTTTATGGTAGGTTTTTTTTCTTTTATTCTACCCTAATGTGGTGCTGATAAATTTTAGGATGCATCGATGCATATGTTTCAACAAAAAGCACCATATTTTTTTATTATTATTTCAATAATTTATGGTGCCCTTTGGTAACAAAGCACTAGTGTGTGTGTTGAAATATAATCACACTGGTATGTTGGTTAAGAAGTAGCACACCATGGTATTTGATTTTTTTTAGAGAAAAAAATAGTTTTTCGATGTGTTGTTTGAAAAATAAACAGTGCATTTATAGTTAGGAAGTGCATTGCATAATGCATAGATCATATTTTAAAATTTTAAATCATTTGAATGATTTTGATACATTTTGATAAAAACACATTGGTGCATATTGTTAAAATGCAATGCACCAGTGTGTTTATTTTTTATAAATGCAATGTAAATTTTCAAAAAAAAAAAATTGTGGTGTGTTGGTTTGAAACGATTTGGTGCATATGTTTTTGTTAGGATCACTGATGGTTTTGTTTTTTGTTTTTCTTTAATTTTAAAATCAAATTTTAAATCAGCGAGACATTTGAACTATCTGGTGCATCCATAAATTATAAAGTGCACCAGTGTAGTTATATATAAGAAGCACGTCAGAGATAAAACATCCACAAAAACCTACAACCACTCGCCTCTACTATCCACCTCCATTATTAAACAGATAGAGATAATTTTTCTATTTGAGGTTTTGCCAAAACCTATGCTAAAAATTGTTATCCTTGTAGTGACATGTAACCTAGAAGTTATATCTCTCTCAATGCAATTGTAGGTGATAAGGTCGTCATCGTGGAAGTTGGAATTAAATATTTCAATGCATCGAAAGGGCACAATAATATATTTTCTTTGGTTATGAATTGTTTCTATCTAGTTGGTTATGCATTACCATTCAAATCTATGTTCTTAGAGGAGATAGACTGATGGAGGAAGAAGAGCACTAGGTGAAACCTACAATTTTTTTTAATTCACGTAGAGGAGAAAGTGCCTAAATGATCCAGTTTGTAAGAAGACATTTTCAATAATACATGTAGCACTTGGGATCACCATACCAGCTATGTTATGGTTTGTAATATATTCCTAAAGGTGATGTCTACTTTTTTTTATGTCTCCCTAGCAATGAAGAGTGATGATATCCATATTATATCATATGGTTCATTAGGTTGTCTATATGACATTGTACAAATGGATGCTTGAGTAGTGCTCCACCTATATATACCAATGATTGAGATTACAAACATAGTGGGGGTGGAAAAAATATGTAACCTTGTTTGCACATAAATATTGACGCTAAGTAATTGTCATGCAATAAGGATCTTGTCTACATCATTTGGTTGATTCATTTGTGTGTGCTAGATTTAGATGAACAAATGTAATTCTTTGTGTTGGGAGGTAGATGAAATAGGAAATCTATTTTGTTTAGAAGATTTCTTGTAGAATAAAAGCTACAATATGTGTGAATTACTTAGAGCATTGGAAATATTTTAAAGATTATAATTCTATAAATGGAAGGAAACTATGTTTTATCAATACTTCCACCCAAATTTTCAAGACTTTCTTTATTAAAGAGTCCAAAATGAAGTGTGGAAGGATTTAAATCAGTGAGAAAGCTGAAAAGGGTAGGTTGTAGTACCAATGTATTGAAACCCCTCCAACAAATTAGAGGGATGAAACTACTTAATATTGGTTGGCTAGCTAGTAAAGAACCTTTATTGAAAATAGAGAAAGATCAATTGTTTCTCTGCAAGAGGTGTGAGACCAAGAATGAAAATTAAGGGGATTGAAATTGGGTTCTTTGCACTACATATCAAAACATTGTGAATACTTTAGTCCATTACATTCTCAACGATCATTAGAGTTTGGTGAAGCCTCCCACATGGAGAAAATATTATAATTCCTTAGTTATATAAACTACTTATTCTCACCTTTACATTGAATCAAGTGAGAATAAGAGAAATTGTTGGAATACATAATCTAGAAACTCAAAAAGTCACTAAGAATATCAAGGATCACATAGGGTATATGAAGAGTTATAGGAGTTAGAATGAAAAGGACCATAAATAAAATTATAAACAGAACTTTTCCCTTCAAGCAAAGGGTTTTCTAATTGGTATTATAAACTATCTTGGTATGTTGATAAAAAGATTTTCGTTATCCAATGTTACAATACTCTTACAAAACTATGATTATTTGTGGGCTATTCTCTCATTAGCAATACTTATAGTATTTATTATCTCCAACCTTTGTTCTTTTCTCTTCTAGTTAAGATTAGCTACTACATATTTTCATCTTGTATTTGTTGTGTTTAATTCTTTGCCTCTACTCTATAATCAATTATATTTATGCACTTTACATATGTTAATTATATTAGAGATTATATTAGAACATCATACCCATATTACCATACTTGGGTTCTAAGTGAACGGCTTGCCATTTTCATGCAAAAATGTATAATTGGGACCTTTTGCTAGGTAAGCACGTGAACAGTTGACAAGGGTCAGTGGCATCTATCAGTGTTTTCATGATAGAATGAGGGAAAATATAAAGCCAACCAAAATGAAGCCATTATTTCCATACACACATTTAATGGCTCATGTATCTACTCCAAATTCCTACATGGGAGGGAAATACTACTTTGTGTCTACCAGCACCATTAAATGATCTTCCAAGAAAGGTATTTGATATCTTGTTGAAATTTAATGGTGATGGGAAACCCACTACACATGAGCATATTATAAATTTTGAATCTAAATTGTTGTTACTTAACATTGGTTAGGAAGCTATTATCTATAAATTGTTATATTTCACTCTTAAAGGGAAAGTACATGATCTACATGGTGTTTTACCTATTCAAACAATTGAAGGTTGGAAACAATTCAAAGAAGTGTTTGAAAGTTATTATCAAAATTTTCATCATGTGATCAAGTTATTGCAATAATTATGTGAAATATGCAAGGAAGATGAAGTGCCCATACACGATTTTATCTGATGTATTATTGATTTAAAAAAAAATCAAAGCGCCCCACCACAAGTGGTTTGTAAGTTGTATCTACAATGCCTTCATTTCGTAGTTTATTTGTTCATTGTGAAAAAGGAATTGACACAATATAGTTGGCATATAAAGAAGAATAAACAATAAAAAACCGGTTGCAAATGTAGCCCCTATCTTTGCCTCTATCTCCAAATTGTAATGACTCAATAGATGACAAAAATAATTTTCCCATCTCAAGGATAGATGATGAGAGAGAACATCCATTAAATAATTTGAACCACTCATTTGAATTTATGCAAGAAAAGGTAAGTAATAGAGTGGATGTCAATTTGTAAAATATCGTGGAGAAAAATTCATCTCAATGCAAAACGCAAGCTAAAGTGTCTTCTAGACCCCACAAGAAATTGATTGAAAAGCAAGATAAAGAATTCCATCAAATGAGAACTTATGAAAAAATAAAGTGCAATATCATTTTGCATAGATCACCAACAAGCATTTTAATTTATGGTGAATGTGCCATATTAACATGATGCTTATCATATTTCAAGCCTCATGCTAGAAAGTAAAATTATTGTGTGAAATCATATGAAATTTCTCATGAAGGGAATCTTGCTAGTTTTGAAAGAGGCACCATTATCAAATATAGACTCATCACCAAAGAAAGTACCTAAAATTGTTGGGAATCCTATTTAAAGTCTTTTAAATGAAGAAGAGGAAAACATTGACACTTTCCTTTCATTTGTTGATGATCACACTTTTGTCAAAAATCATCAATTTGAAAAATGTGGACCAATAAACTTTGATGGTGAGTTTTTAGACAATGGGTGGTGAACCCTTCCTAGGAGAAGAATATATTCAAATCATAGAACAAATCATAACTTTCAGTCAATGTGAATTCCATGCAAGCATGAAGGTGACTATAATGTTGGGAAAAATAATTTATTTTGAAAGCATTGTCAAATTTGAAACTTTCGACTAAGTTTCATAATTAATTGGATCTTGACTCAGTGGATTGTTACTACAAAACTATTACCATCATTAATGAATTTCATTAATAATCAACATAAATTCATTTTCTTGCTTTTTCATCTTGCATTCTATTGTTTTACCATCCTTATTGCCCTGTGTTTGGCATTGAGTTTGATTTGGGAATTGATTGTTTCCTACAATGGTTGCTAGTTGTATGATTTCAAGCAAGTTGTTATGTACCTAAGCAATTAGAGTAGGATATAGGCTATCACTTTGCTTTCATAAAATTATGTTTTCCTAAATGTTTTTTTTAGTTGTTTGATTTCATAGATGTATTTTATGATTAAGTTTAGTTTATTATTATGTTTTGTTTGAATTTTATTTTGTTTTGTTCCATTAACCTTATTTTTTTCTTTTTTCACCCTATAGGAGTTCCCATGGCTTGCTTTAGCCTAATCCATGGGTGACCACATTCTTCTAGTTTAGAATACATGGTTGGACCATGTTTTTTTAATTATCAAATTATGAGCACCCCTTTAGGGAGGCACGTGCATGTTACCTCAATAGTCATTGTGGTGATTTCTTTATGCCACTTCACAAGGCACAATTAGGAAACATTTTAATTGTCTACAACCGTAATCATGTCGATAGGTAATAATTTCCCATTGCTTTGAGAAATTGCATTTGAAAATTTTCTAAAAGGATTACTACTAAATGTGAATTTGAAGTAGGTAAGAGTTAATAATTGAACATCAACATCAAATGATAATCACCATTGGCATATGAATCTGAATTTTTCTAAGTGATTAGCCACTGAATGTTCATGTGCCTTGGCTTGATGAACAAGGAAACTTAGAAAATAAATCCACTTTTGCACATAAAAATTACTTCGAGAAAAATTACATATCAAAATTAATTTGAAGTGATGGGCATTAACATCCCACCACCCTTTGGTACCATCACACACTTTATCCTCGATGTCACAACCTAAACATAACAATGGTGAGAGGATTTTTGAATTTGCAGGTGCAATGATTATAGACTTCTTCCAGACATTTTTTCTTCATGAATCCACTTGGTTCAAGAAACATTGTGGACCTAAAGGACCAATCTCTTTTCCTTTCCCTTGAATTCAATGTGTTGGGAAACTGGGGCTTTATATGCAATGGAATTTTGGAAGTGTTGTGTGATGCATCATATACTAGTATAAATTGTTGTTTTCATCATCTCATTTTCAAACAAATTCTAGAAGGCTAGAAATATGAATGGGCATAATTCTAGGTGTTTTTGTTGTGAGTCTTCATGCCTATACAGGAAATTGTGTTGACATGAGTGTCTTTAGGGTGACAACCAATTAGCCATTTCCAGTTTGAATGATATGATTACTTGTCTAGATGAGGCAGGAAAAGCTAAGCATGTAGAGTTTTGTACATATCCAACAGATCGGTTCTAGCATTTCCAAACCCCCTAGGGGGATGCTACATCCACGAGAAGAAATCACGAGGGGGCACCTAAAGGGCCTCACCCCTCACTTTGATTACAAAGCTAACCCAATGGGGACTTCAAGTGAGGCCCTTATATATATCAATGTATATCCACTCGGGGATTTGACCTCGAGACATTCTGCTCACAGCTTACAACACTCAACCACTTGAGCTAGCCCACTGGGCTATATAGATAGATATATAGATAGATCATCCTAGAGATTTTTCTTTAACAGAAAAGGCTGAGTAGCATTTTATATTTATAAAACTAAAAAAATTACATCATGGCAAGGAAGGATTGTTCCCAGAGTAAGACAATGTCCATAACTTCTTGTTCATCTTTGGTGTATTTGAAGTTGTCACGAAATTATCCTAGTCTATGGAGGCTATACCTCCTTACAAACTTTCTGAGAAGAAAAAAGAAAAAATAGTTCATTGCAGAAACTAATTTCCTATCCTACACTAAATCCTGGCAATTGAGATACCCCATTTCATTTCTTTGGAGTTCAACCTGATACTTTCTATTCCAAAAAAGGCTTAGAATTGCTTATGTGAAATTGACTTTAACAATATTAAGAACTTGCATAAAAACTGAACAAAGAAAAGGAACCCATAGTTGCAATTCGCTTGAACCGGGATCTGAAGAGGCTAACATTGTTGATTGAATGCCTATGGAGACCTTAGAGTAATACTTGTAGGCATGCTCTCTATGCTCAAAAATTCTTGTGGTCCTTTCCTTAAATTGATTGTTGTTATTTTTGACCTCTAAGTCTGCTGCTATAGCCAAGGAGAAGATTTTTTTGTGTATGTGTTTTCAACTCGAAGGAACCAGGCTTGATTTTTGCTTCCTTTGATCACATTTTTGACCTCAACGTAGGAAATACCAGTATTTAAATTCCCATAATCCTCTTTTTTTCATCGTAAAAGTTTTTTCCCTGCTCATGAAGCTTATTTAGTGTCACCCAATACCTCAATCCCCAGTATTTCTGCGCGAGAATATTTCACTCCATACACTGAATCATAGGGAGTCTATAGTCGACTCGTTTCCCCTCCAATCAGGTAATATATCTGTAGGCCATGTAAATGAGAAAGTGTTGATATTGAATTTTCCAAGAAGAGTTTTAAATATTTCTGCTTGTTTTGAGATCTTTCTAGCCATCCCAATGTTGGCATTCATGCCATACAGCTACCTAAGGCTTACTTTCAGAGCATTGCGCCTCCAAACTTCAATTGCAAGCAATGGAACCATTAAATCAAGATGTAAGGAGGAGTCCCATACACCGTTTAATACCATTATTTGATTCCATAGCAATTGAATTCTACTCCCAAGATCAAAGGAGAAAAGCACATTGCTCCAAGGTCCAAGGAGATACACACACTCTAGGGATAAGGAAAAGATCAAGGGATCCAACTTCTTTCATATCTTCCTTCATTGCAAACTAAATTGCACAATCGAGGAGCACTCCTTTGTTAACCATTAGATCTGTCTAGTTGTTATTTACCCTCAGAATATGAAAAAACTTTTATGCTTTAAACTCAGTAACTAAGCATTTAAAGATATAATGTAATTTAACTGATGAGCTATTGTAGTTCTTGATCAATTTTATAACTTCGCTTGTAACCATGACAAAATCTCCAAAAACTTATAATTCCTCCATTCCATGGTTTCTTGCTATATCCAGGCCTTTGATTAAAGCAAGCCACTCAATGCCATTATTAGACTTTTTTCCTAAGCCCCATGCGTATTCTTTCTACTTATTCCTTTTAGAGTAAAAGATAACCCCTACCACACCTACCACCCCCAAATTGCCTTTGGAGCCCTCGTCAAAGAATAAAGAATTACATCCAATATTCAACCACTATCTGGAAAAGTCTTATGTGCTCATCCTCAGCTGCCATTTTAAAGAATTAGGCCTTTAACTAGTCATATGCTAGTTATGCATAGAAGAAGACGCCAGAAAATTAATTGCCCACGCTCTTTCTTCAGCATTCAAGGGCTCCTTGTGGATATGGATCATCCCTCTTGATAATAAAGCTGCCACCCACAAATATTTTGCAGAACTTATTACTTTCATAGGACTTGAGACCTCACCTTCAAAAATCACTTTGTTTCTTGTTGCCCATATCTTCCAGCAAATGTATTTTGGAAGGGAAACCCATGCCCTTGTGAGATCTGGATTTTAATATAGAGAACGTTAATAATTGTCTCTTCAACAGGCAAAAAGGTCATTCCAATGTGTTGGAAGAATCAAATTAACTTGCAATTCTTGAAGAGTGCAAGACCAACCGCTTGAGAGAACTTGCATTCCATAAAGAGATGTTTGAGAGTTTCTTTTGACTATTTGCAGAGGATGCAACATGATGTCCCTTCAATACCCCTTTTTCTCATATTCTCAGTTGTCAAGTTTTTGTGGTGCACTAACATCTAGAAGAAGGCATTAGTTTTTAGAATTCCATCCTTGCACTAGATTTTGGTCCATTTTGTATCCTTTTGATTGTTTTCTTTATTGTTGGAGATGAGTCAATATCCTTCTTTCACTATGTAGGAGCCCGATTTTCCCCAAACCTTGCTATCGGTGAGACAACGATGTACAGGTGTAGACCCTTGAAGAAGAGAGATGAGTGCAACAAATTCTAGTAGGATATGATCCAGAATCTCCAATTCTTTCCATCCATCCCATCTTCCGTTATTATTCCAAGAGGAGAGGTCAAAAAGGGTGGAGATATTTAAATGATCTAACCATTGCTTGAGATCCGAAAAGGAATCTAAGTTATTTGAGGGACATATAAGGCCTAGATTATTCGTACAAATCTTAATCCATTTTCCATCTCCCGGAATCAAATGCAAGTTATTTTTAATGATATTGACACCCTCTTGAAGAGGTTCCATATTGGATATCCATTCCCTGGCAATGGGAGCTTGTCAATGCATCTTTTCCTTGTTCCTTTTGTATATTTTTTCTAGAGAATATCTCTCCACCATGCCTTCTCTCCAGAAACAATTCTCCAAATGGTTTTCAGTCCTAGTGCGAGGTTCATCATACTTGGGTCTCTTATTCCAACCCCTTCGCAGTTTTTTGGATTGCAAAAAATATCTGAATTAATGAGGTGGAACTTTTTTGAACCAGTTGACTTACCACCTCGCCATAGGAATTTTCCAATCTCCTTAGTAATTTCCTGCATTATTTTTTTGGAGCTAGAGAGATCGATCAGGAATAAATTGGATAGGCTAAGAGAATGGAGTTAGTAAGGACAATATTTCTTGTTGGGTTGATCCACCTTACTCCTCAAGAAGAGATATTTTTTTTTATCTTGTCGACTATTCCTTGCCATTCTATTGAATTTTTTTCCCTCGGATGATAGGGGTCCCAAGAGAGTTGAAAGAGTTCCAGGTAATATTTCCTTCGAATCCTAGAACTCTTTCCATCCTTTTCAACGTCCTAGGTGGACAATTCCTCCATAAAACTTAAATTTAATAAAATTTACCTTACCATATGAAGGTTTTAGGAAAGAGGACAACACATTTGTAAATCTGTTTGCAATCATAGTAGAAGCTCCACCAAGCAGAATTGTGTCATCTACAAACTAGGCATGAGTAGCGGCTTTGACTCCCCTGGCCATCTCAAGGCCTTTTTATTCCATGTTTTCTTACAAGGCTTGAAGTTTCCTACTCAATGAATCAACTACTAACATAAAAAGGAAAGGAGACAAGGCGCAACCTTGGCTAAGGCCCCGAGTAGATTGAAAGAAACCTATTGTCCTATCATTTATTAAAGGAGTGATCCATGGACTGCTAATGCAAGCTTTGGTCCATCTACGAACCTCTTATAAAATACAAACTTGGAAATAATTTCAAAAGGAAAATATGATCAACCCTATCAAAGGCGTTAGCCATATCTATCTTTATTGCCATACCTTATTGCTTTCTTCCCGGGATGGAATGAATGGCTTCTTGAACAATAATGATATTGTCTAATATGTGTAGCCCGACTACAAATCCTCCTTGAGAGTCCATTATTAGATGCTTCATGAGATTTTTCATTCTAGTATCTAGAATTTTTGTAAGGATCTTGTAAGAGGTATTAGATAAAGAGATTGGACTGAATCTATCCACAAAGATAGGATTTTTTTCCTTTCGAATCAAATCCAAGAATGAGGAGTTGGTGGCCCCGCCTATTTTTTTATTTTTTCCTTGTCCAGTTGAGCATCCTTCTTAGATATTTCTTGATGATGTCCCACACATCCCCATAAAAGTTGATAGTGAACATGTCGGGTCCTGAAGCCTTGTCTAGATGCAAGGACCAGATCGCTTCACCGATCTCGTGTTCCAATATTGCCTTCACAAATTCTTCATTCTTAGA
The DNA here is from genome assembly GCA_001517045.1 of Pseudotsuga menziesii. NCBI lineage: Eukaryota > Viridiplantae > Streptophyta > Pinopsida > Pinales > Pinaceae > Pseudotsuga > Pseudotsuga menziesii. The sequence continues at coordinate 217,976 of LPNX010056831.1, read as the reverse complement.
ATCTGAGATTATAAGAGGAATAACAGAGACAAGGTCATCCTAAGAGATGGGGTTCGCCTCTTCACTGTCTGAATATAGTTCACTGAAGTAGTGAAAGACATGTCTCTTGATATTTTCCTACCCCTCTATATTTTGTCCATTGTTATGTTTCAGCTCTTTGATAATATTAAAACTTAATCTATCTTTTGTTTGCTTGTGGAAATATCCAGTATTACTATCTCCCCCTTTTAGCCAAAGTTGCCTAGACTTCATCCTCCACTATTCCTCCTCCTATCTTGCTACCTTTAAAATATTTTCATTCATCTCTTTAACTTCGTTTAGGGAGTAGAAAGTCACTTCTTCACTCTCCATTTTTTTATGGAGAGTTACAAGATCATCTTGGATTTGTTACTTATGGAAAGAAGGAACTTTAAATGACAATTTAGCCCAATTCTTGATAGCGTATCCCACTGCTCTTAGCTTTGATTCCCATATATAGATAGCAGAGTCGAATATGTTGGAGTTCCATGCCTTTTGAATTATTTCTAGAACTTTTGCGTCATGCAACCAAAGACGATTAAATCGAAAAGGGATTGGACCCAAATTTTCAGAAGGAGATAAAGAAAAAGAGGTGGGTTTATAATCTGAAGTTGTTGAAAGAAGAGCAAGGGAGACTGAAAGTGTATCCTTTTGGAGAAGGGAGGATCTTATCATATACCTGTCTAATCTTGCAGTGATATGTCCAGGGCCTATCCTTTTGTTACTCCAAGTATATTTCTTGTTCTTAAGGGGGGTCCCAACATGTCTAGATCTTCTATTAGATCTTCCATTTTCTCTCCAAAAGAGTCCCTAACGATCGAGATTCGAGCCTCCCCTCTTCTCCAATTGTGATTTAGTGGTTTTGAAATCCCCAGCAAAAATAGAGTCTTTTCCCTGCAAGTCCTCGGTCAGCAAGTTGAGAGCTTCCTGAAATACCATATTATCCCTATAATGCGTTGGGTCATAAACATTGCAAACAAAGATTGAATCTTGCTTATCTTCGCTTTCTAGATCTGACAAAATCCAATGGTTGTTTTCCTTCACTAATTTTATTGAATAATTATTCAGATTACAAAAGGTCACAATTCCTCCTAACGCGCCCATGGAGCTAGTGGCTTTCCCTGTAATATCCCCTAGCACATAAGCATTTTCACGTAATATTTATTTACTATTTTATTGTTTTAAGATTGGATGGTTCTCCAAACCGCCAACAGGTCCTTGAAGGAAAGATGTAATCGAGACATTTACTTTTAATGAAACAATGAATGATGGGGATAACCATGTTAAATGAGGAAACTATGCGTGCAAGAGTGGGGAGAATCAAGAAGGGATAATCTCAAGAAGTACACCAGGCGTTGGAACGCCATGATGGCGCAGGGCACGCCCTGGAAAAAGAGTAAACGTCGTGGTTGATAGAGATTCCTTAGGGAATGGGCCGTATATGAAAAAGACCTAGAATCAAAACTATAAAGGGAGGAATACGCGAGGAGGCGGGGGGCAACGAAGTATGCAGGAAAGAAAGAACCCCTGTGGGTGAATACTCTGTGCTAGGAAGTGGTTTTTCCCCAAGAAACCGGATCTGAGGTTGGTTGCCTTCGCTCTCAGCATGCATAGTTTAGCTCGAGGGTGATTGAGAACATAATAGATCTATGCCTAATCTACGGATGGGTGGAACATGGTTGTTCCCTCTTCATTGTGGATCGCTTTACAAACAGGTTTTGTTTTAGCCATTCTATTGAAGTCCAAGTATGGTGTTTATGGGTAAACATGTGTTTTCAATATAAATGAAATGATAAATAGAAGATTTAGTTCTATTGGTGGAAATGATGCTTATGAACTCATATACTCATTTGTTGTTTTGAATGATTGTGCCTTACCTCCAGTAAAATGGTAGCTCAAATGGTGTATTATTTCTCTATACATAGTTAGTTGTATGTTGTATGATTCCCTGTGATTGATGAGCTTAGGTCATATCTATGTGTGTATGAATGTGTGTTATAATGATGATAACATAATAAAGAACAACTCTAAGTCTGTCGATGGGAGCATTGCTCATGAACTGGTGTATGCTCATGCCCTATTTGGAATGACTAGGGTTGCATTGGTTATATAGCTTACTAATGGTGTGATCCACCTACTCTGGTTGATGCTTTGTATATGGGTCTTATCATTCTCTAAAGAGAAATATTCATGTTCGGTTAAGGAATGGTTATGACTACATTTGGATGCATATATAGGGGAGGAAGTAATGCACCTACTCTATTTTACTTCAGTGAAAACTGCCTGTTGATATAGTTTCCCTAAATGTATTACTCCTGTGTGGATGAAAGTCTATGAATGTACTTGATGTATGACCTCTGTGATTATAGAATCCATGCTTTGTTCTAGGGGTCTGAGATTCTCCCCTTGGTCACATGACCTTTCTAATTATGGTATTTACTGTTCTTTGATGAGTTATTTGGTTCTATTATTGTTCTACTGCTAAGGTCAAGTTGTAAGGGACCCCTGTAGAAAGCCTAAGTGTTGAATGGGATAAACCCTACCCAGCTTAGGGAAGTCCCTGTATAATACCTTCGTCCTTAGATGAAGGTAAACCATGAAGAAAAGTGTGGCAAATAGCCACTAAAACCTACTTCAGAATTCATAAGTTTGAATTCACTTAAGGAAACACACAGTAAAATAGTGTAAAGATTCAAGTAGAGTATATTGTCGTTATACTTCCATGCACTTTACATATGCATATGCTTTTGGTTTTCAATGCATTTTGCTTTAGTTTCGTGGAGGCTAGAAGTCTGGTTACAAAGTCAGAATGCATCTGACTCAATTGTTTCTGCACCCTGAAATCTACCTGTGGAAGGCGGAAAGCGGGAGGCGAAAAGAGGAAAAACAAAAAGAGACAAGGTAAAAATGTGTTTTCCACACCCCAGAATCCACCCACGGAAGGCATAAGAAGAAAAGGAAACCATAATAACAAAGTAAAAAGTGTGTTCCCACATCCCAAAACCACCTACGGAAGTCGGAAGACCGAGGTGGAAAAGAGCCGAAAATTCTAAGGTAAAGTGTATGTTTTCGCACCCCGGAGTCCGCAACAGAAGGTGGGACGCAGAAATCAGAAAGAGAAATGAGGCCAAGAGTTGGTTTTCCATGATTCGAAGTCCATATGCAGAAGGTGAAAGGTGAAAAGTGGAATATGAACAAATGAAGGTGTCGTTTGTTAAGTTTTCGATTCCCGCAGTCTGCAACGAAAGGAGGAAAAGCGGAATGCAAAAGGCAGAACTGTGGATAAACGATTATGTCGCATGTTAAGTTTTCGATTGCCACAGTCTGTAGTGGAATGCAGAAGGCAGAAATGTGGATAAACGATTTCGTCGCATGTTAAGTTTCTGATTCCCGCAGTTCGTAGCAGAAAAGCAGAATGCAGAAGGCGAAAATGTGGATAAACAATTCCGTCGCATGTTAAGTTTTCGATTCCCGCAGCCCATAGCAGAAGGCGGAAAAGCATAATGCCGAAGGCAAAAATGTGGATAAACTATTATGTTGCATGTTAAGTTTCTGATTCCTGCAGCCCGCAGTGGAATGCGGAAGGCGAAAATGTGGTGAAATGATTTTGTCGCATGTTATGATTCTGATTCCCGTAGTTCGCAACGGAAGGCAGAAAGGAAGAATGCGGAAGGCGAAACGGCAGAATGCGAAAGGCAGAAAGTGAAAAGAAATATAGGGAGAATATAGGATTTTCCGCCTACCACAATCCGTATAGCGAAAGGTGGAAAGCGGAAATAGAAAAAGAAAATTGTAAAAAATGGAGGTTTAGCGACCCGCAGAACTCAATGGAGGAATGCGGAAGGTGGAAAGATTAAATCCTAGAAATATTTTAATGGCAGAAAGGACTGTTGTAGGAACAATTAAGCATAGGAATGAATGATTAAAGGAAGATTCATGACCATGCCTTATACAAAAATTTTGAAAAAAATTATGCATGTTAGCAGGTTATTTGGGTATGTGACATATGGTATCAGAGCTACAGGTTTCAACCTTGGCGCCTTTTTGGGAACATCTAGTTTCCGCTGAAGCACACCAAGGTAATAACTACCTTTTTCTAAATGATAATCATCTTTTGCTCGATGTGTCATGGTTATGTACTCTGGTTGTGTATTAAGTGATTGATTTTGATTAATGTATTCTAATGGATGTATGATGGTTGATGAGTTGATTGATGTACTACAAGGGACGCTTGTATGGTAATTGATGCATGTATGGTTGTCTTTGGTGGACATTACATGATTGATATAGGACTGAAATAGGTTAAGATATTATGAATTGATGATCAGGTATGCATGAGGGTTGTTGTATGACTAATTTTAGTTGATGAATAATGGCTTCTTGAATTATTTCTAAGAAGAATTATGTTTTGTGATGAGGTGAAAAGTGATATGTTGTTATGACCCTTTTTTATTCTCAGTTAAATGGGAATTGTTGCATATAACTTAGATTTGCATGTTGCATTATTTTAGGTGATATGTGTAGATAGTTTCCCTTGTGATCTCCACTAGAAAGGTATCTAGTGGTAGTATTGAAGGGGCAGTAGTAATAACTTAGTGGTATTTCTTATGTCGTTGTTGAAAAGTAAGTACTAATTGTGTAACTGGTTAAGCATGACTAATGTACCCTTATTGAAGATGAGCTTCAAGTATAATTATAAAATACAAAAGATGTAGAATGTGGTACTAACACCTTCATTAGGCAAGCTATCTGGGGCCTTGTTAAAGAAGAGAGTATCCTTGGAGCCCTGTTAAAAGTATCTTGCTACGGAAACTTTGGAGTATATCTAGTACCTTGTTGAAATGCAACTTGTGAGAATAAATCAAGAAGAGCTCGGTAAAGTCGGGTGGAAATGAAATTGATCGATTCTTCTGATCAATCCACACAGAGGGTGCATTTGACATAAATGGGGAGATCTAGTTTAAAGTAAAAGATGCATCGACGATGGGAAATAATCACGAAGGGAACAAGAATGGAGAAAATAGATCCATAGGAGATAACAGATCGATGGACAAAGATTAAAGCCGCAGAAATCTGATGCTCCAAAGGAACTCCACAAGGAAAAAGGTGCAAAGAAGATAACATATCCGCAAGCATAAGATGTGTTCTACATCTGACTTCAGATCAATGGTTAAGAAGTATCCTGCACGAAATCAACGGTTGTAAAGAGTTGCAGAAATAATCTTACGGAAGGGAATTTGCGGAAGTTCAACTTTGGAAAATTTGGTTCTGCAATCCGCAACTCTTGCGGAAAGAATCTTGTGGAAAGGCAACTGTAGAAGCTGACAGTGGAAAAAATACTTAGTTGCAGAGAGACTAAGGTTGTGGGAATCTAGTTGTGGAGTTAATCCTATGGAAAAATAGGGTTGCGCAATAGCTTTGAAGAAGAAAATATTGGCCAAGGAGCCAAATTTACAGGTTGCTAATTAAAGAACAAGCTAAATCATGAAGGAAGGTTTAACGTTATACTTGCATAATGCCCCAAAGGGAGTGCTTCCATATAATTGCAGAAGACCACAGTTGTTATGTTGCAGATGCCTTCCTAGAGAAGCCATGAAATTAGACCAACTATTATGTGAAAAAGGGATATTCCTGCTATGATAAGTCAACTCCTCTATCGCAAATATTAAGATGACATGTTGTGTGTGGATGTCCAAGTTTTGGGCAGCAAGTGTAAGTAATAGGGGTAAGGTCTTCCACTTACCAAATCCAAACCATATGAGGAAGGCCTCAGGATTGCAAAAATCTAATTTCTGTAGAAGACAAAATTGTAAATTCATATTTGGATTTGATTGACTATGTACTGATTGTTTGATGTTAGGAACCATATCAGGGGACACTTTGTAGAAATCCATGTGTGATGGCCTGCAAGAACGAAGTACAATGACAAGAACCTTATGTTTGGGTGAGACGATGGAACATTTCTTGGGGGAAACGTGAGCTATTGAAATGGAAATGCAAATAAGTATTTAGTTGTTTAGCATCTTCTAGCTGATTTTATGTGATTATCCATGCATGATATTGCAGAGTTAAAATCATTAATTTTAAATGAGATGCACAAACCTCCTTATGCAGGACACCCTGGTTACCAAAAGATGATAACAACCCTCAAGAAGCAATTCCTTTGGCCTAGATTACAGGTAGATTTAATTGATTATCTATCTAAATGCTTGGGGTGTCAACAGGTGAAGGCCAAACATCGACGTCTAGCAGGTTTGTTCCAAACTTTTCCCAGTCCTGAATGGAAATTGGAGGTAATATCCTTGGATTTCATGACAGGTTTTCCATTAACACGATTCAATTTTGGTTGTAGTAGAATAAGTTAAACAAGTTTTCTCTTTTACTCTTGTAAAGTAAACTTATGGATATGTTAATATTGCAGAGATACTTCCTAAAAGAGGTATTCCGACTTCGTAGAGTACCAAAGAGGGTAATTTCCTGACCATGATGTAAAGTTTACATCAAATGATTTAAAATCTTTGTCTGCAAGATTAGAGGCCAAGATGAAACAAAGGGACAAACATAATGAATGATTCAAGTCATCAGAGACATACTAAATTATGAAGTATGTACGCAATGTTGGACAGGGAGAAAACAATACTTAGGAATTAGAGGGAGTTATTGCGAAAGAAGCACCCTGATTTATGTCCAGAAGCTATGGAAGAAGACCAAGAATACTGTGGACATTGTTGCAATAAGGGGGTGGGGATGTAATATCCACCAACACATAAACATTTTCATGTAATATTTAATTTACTATTTTATTATTTTAAGATTGGTTCGTTCTCGAAACCGCCAACAGGTACTTGAAGGACAGATCTAATTGAGACATTTAATTTTGATGAAACAATGAATGATGGGGATAACCATGTTAAATGAGGAAACTGTGTGTGTGAGAGTGGGGGTAAGCTAGAAGGGATAACCTCAGGTAGTACACTGGGCATTGGAATGCCATGATGGCGCAGGGCATGCCCTATAAAAATGAGGAAACACAAGCGTTGACGGAGATTCCTTAGGGAATGGGTCATAGCTACAAAAGAACTAGAATCAAAACTATAAAGGGAGGAATACGCGAGGAGGTGGGGGCGGTGGAGTATGTAGGAAATAAGGAACCCTTGCGGGTGAATAATCTGTGCTAGGAAGTGGTTTTACCTCAAGAAATTGGATCTAAGGTTGGCCGCCTTCGCTCTCAACAAGCATAGTTTAGCTCGAGGGTGATTGAGGACAGAAAAGATCTATGCCTAATATACAGTTGGGTGGAACGTGGTTGTTCCCTCTTCATTGCAGATCGCTTTACAAACAGGTTTCATTATTGGGTTTTGTTATGCCATTATATTGAACTCCAAGTATGGTGTTTATGGGTAAATATGTGTTTTCAATTTAAATGAAACGATAAATAGTAGATCTAGTTCTATTGGTGGGAATGATGCTTATGAACTGGTGTACTCATATGCTGTTTTGAATTATTGTTCCTTGCCTCTGGTAAAATGGTAACTCAAATGGTGTATTATTGCCATGTACAGAGTTAGTTGTATGTTGTATGATTCCCTATGATTGATGAGCTCGAGGCATGTCTATGTGTGTATTAATGTGTGTTATAATGCTGATAACATAATAAAGAACAACTCTAAGTCTGTCAATAGGAGACTTTCTCATGAACTGGTGTATCATCATGCCCTATTTGGAATGACTAGGGTTGCATTGGTTATATAGCTTACTAATGGTATGATACACCTACTCTAGTTGATGCTTTGTATATGGGTCTTATCATTCTCCAAAGAGACGTTTTCATGTTCGGTTAAGGAATGCTTATTATAGTATTTGGATGCATAGATTAGGGAGGAAGTAATGCACCTACTCTGTTTTACTTCACTAAAAACTGCATGTTGATATAGTTTCCCTAAATGTATTACTCCTGCTTGGCTGAAATTCTAGGACTGTATTTTATGTATGGTCTTTGTTATTATAGAAGCCATGCGTTCTTCTAGGGGTTTGAGAGTCTCCCCTTGGTCATAAGACCTTTCTAATTATGGTATTTAATGTTTTGTGATGAGTTATTTGGCTGTATTATTGTTCTACTACTAAGGTCCAATTATAAGGGACCCATATAGAAAGCCTAAGTGTTGAATGGGATAAACCCTACCCAGCTTAGGGAAGTCCCTGTATAATACCTTCGTACTTAGATGAAGGTAAACCATGAAGGAAAGTGTTGCAAATAGCCACTAAACCCTACATCAAAATTCATAAATTTGAATTCACTTAAGGAAACACACAATAAAATAGTGTGAGCATTCAAGTATAGTATACTACTATTATACTTTCCTGCATTTTACATCTGCATATGCTTTTGGTTTTCAATGCATTTTGATTAATTTCATGAAGGATAGAAGTCTGGTTATAGAGTTAGAATGCATTTGACCCAAGCGTTTCCTCACCCCAGAATCTGTTTGTGGAAGGTGGAAGGCAGGAGGTTGAAAGAGGAAAAACAAAAAGAGACAAGGTAAAAATGTGTTTTCCGCACCTCGAAATCCGCCCGTGGAAGGCAGAAGGTGAAAGCAGAAAAAGAATTCAGAATAACAAAGTAAAATGTGTGTTCCAGCATCCCAGAACATCCTGCGGAAGGTGGAAATGAAAAAGAGCCAAAAATTATGAGGTTAAGTGTATGTTTCCACAGCTCGAAATCCATAGCGGAAGGCGGGAGGAAGAAATCAAAAAGAGAAATGAGGCCAAGTGTTTGTTTTCCACGATCCGGATTCCATCTGTGGAAGGCGTAAGATGAACAAATGAAGTTGTTGTTTGTTAAGTTTGTGATTCCCGCAATCCGCAGCGGAAGGAGAAAAAGTGGAATGCGGAAGGGGGAAATGTGGATAAACAATTTTGTTGCATGTTAGTTTTTTTATTCCCGCAGTCCCTAGTAGAAAAGCAGAATGTGGAAGGCAGAAAATGTGGATAAACAATTATGTTGCATGTTAAGTTTCAAATTCCCGCAGTCCACAGTGAAAGGCGGAAAAGCGGAATGCGGTAATGTGGATAACAATTTCGTCACATGTTAAGTTTCAGATTCCCACAGCTAGTAACGGAAGGTAGAAAAGTGGAAGGTGGAAGGAGAAAATATGGATAAATGATTCTATCACATGTTAAGTTTATGATTCCCACAGTTCACAGAGGAAGGTAGAAAAGCGGAATGCAGAAGGCATAAATCTGGTGAAATGATTATGTCGCATGTTAAGTTTTAGGTTTCTGCAGTCTGCATCGGAAGGAGGAAAGTGAAAAGAAATATAGGGTGAATATAGGAGTTTCTACCTACTGTAATCCGTATAGAGAAAGGTGGAAGGCAGAAACAGAAAAAGAAAATCTTAAAATATGGAGGTTTCGCGACCCGCAAACCGCAATGGCGGAATGCAGAAGGCAGAAAGATTAAATACTAGAAATATTTTAATGGTCGAAATGACTATTGTGGGAACAATTAAGGATAGGAATGAATGATTAAAGGAACATTCATGACCATGCCTTATACAAAAAAAATTGTTTTTATGCATGTTATGTCACGTCCCCATCCCTCATCTGGCGAAGAGGACGCGACGAACACATCCACACAACCAGGAAAACCGCCCCATGAACATAAACAGAAAATCAAATGCTGAAATTAAAAGCTTACAGGATGCATACTAAGATGCCTAAGCATACCCAAATGCCTGAATCCTTCAATCATACAGCGGAAGCAACAAAAATACATTCCAGCATTAACATCAATATAAATTACAGAGATGCGGTAAACAACAGTACTTATCTTTCAATGAAGAATTCACCCGCAACCAGCTACGTCACTGCAACGTTCCACCCAACCATAGGCAACCGTGCTCATCAGTCTCTCAGCAACGCTGCCACCCCCGAGCTGGGCATGATTCCTCCGGAATAAGGGTCAATTGCAGGCTTATACATAGCTGAGGGGCACAAAACAATAAATCAACACAGCTGGGTTTCACAGGCTTTCAACAACCAAGCCAAGCCAGCACAGTCCGAAGACTATCCATTGCACTCAGGCAACCAATCAGTTGTCACAGCTTAAACAGGGAAAACGAATTCCTGAGTCATTCTTGGCCCTATCGTGGCCAAAATGACTCTCACTCGAATTTACAATGGCCCCCCAAACGTAACAGTAAATACATTCACAACATGGGGAAGACTACAGCCCCGAAATCTACCAGTGAGCACAACTTACAGCAGGGAAAACGACCCAATTAATCTATGAGATAGCCAAAAACATGAATGGCCCTTCACAGTCAGTCATGGATGCAAGAGCATGGCTCTCAGCTCACTATGTGCGCCCCAAACAGAAGAATACCTGTGCGTGGGTAAACAATCTGACCCAGCAAGGAAAGGAACAGACAATGGAGGCCCTGCGTGAGGAAAAACGGCTCCGTTTTTGTCTATGGATGCACACACAACAGGAAGGACGTGAATTTGCAGTTCGTGGGTGCTCAGCAACTCGTGGGGGAGAGGAAGAAAACCTGCATGAGACCAAAAACGCCCAGGGCCTGTGCGTGAGGAGCCAACAGACCAAAATCGTGGTGAGAGTGAACTGACCAGGGATGAGTGCGTGAGGGAGAAGAATGGGCAGACGTGGGTGGAGTGGGCATGTGGGCAAAGGACTGACAGTTCTGCCACACCCACCACCAATGGCAATAACTGCCTCAACCACTCAGCCATAAGTCCTCATCCACCAGCTGAGCATTAAAGAGGTTAACAAGGTTGGGTGAGACAAAAAGGTGGCAAATCAACAAGGTGATAAAACTTGGGTTTTTCCCCCATAACCAAGGTTTGACATCCCCCACCCCTTATCCTTTAGAACCATGCCCTTTTCATTCAACGTTGCACTGTCATAGCTGGTTGTGGTTTATTTTAATTGATGTGCGTGTTTACATGATGCCAAATTAAAATGTGTCGGATAGCACGACATACCATCGGCAATTATCCCCATTGCCGAACATACACAACCAAATCGATGGTGGGGATTTTGCCTTGAGCTCCTCACCACGATTAATTACAATATATACATCATGCAAAAGGGGTCAAAACCGGGGACATTACATTCCCCTCCCCCTTGGAATAACACCGTCCTCGGTGTTCCATTACATATATACAATACATATACAATTGCACATCAAAATTGAAAATTGCAGATCTATCCCACGTTCAATCGTTTACTTGGAACGTTCAAGACCAAGCCTCTCAGCTTCCATGGACTTTTCCTGCTGGTTCTCAGCTTCCTGTTGATCCCGAAGTTTAGGAACTTTACGCCTATTGCCTTCATCATGTTCCTTCATTGGACAGTCCCGGCGTAAATGATGTCCTCCGCATCTCCAGCATCTCACTGGCTGCTTCATCTTTACCTGCTCAATTTCCTTTGAGTCTTCATGCCTGGACCGTTTCTTATCGGGTCGCTTGGACGAAGGTCCCATCGCTGATCCACCTTCCTTTCCTTTGTTGATTTCCCCCAGAAGGCTTTTCACCTCCCTTTGCAAACCCATAGAGTCTTGCAAAATCTGGTGGTTCATTTCACTCTGCCTTTTATGTATCTTGAGCATCTCCCCAAGATTTTCTTGGGTCCTGGCAATCACTTGAAGGAGACTTCCAGCTAAGTCCAACAACTTTTGATCTGCTGCCATGATCAATGTGCATCACCTGGTTTCACTTTTCTCACCTGTGGAATGCACCATTGAAATTCTATCAGACCAAGCATAATATAGATATCAAAATCAGTTAGTTAATTACCCAATTGGCATGACAGTCCAAGTTCCATTAAGGAAACTTTCATATTTTTCATGCCTTTCCCCAACAGGCACATGAGCTCATTCATGTCCATTCCTGGGCAGGGAATTAACTATTCCAGCATTCAAAAATTTTGCTTTAAGCAAATACACACATTTCATTCTCAATCATACATGCATTCAACAATCCTTTGTTTTTCACAATGCATAAACATATATGTATATATGTATATAATTCAAAAGGCAAGAGAGAGCAGTAAGAGTTTTTCTCCTCTTCGTTTTGTTCCATCCTGGAACCCTCGCCATCGCAGTGGCTTTTCATGCTCTCAGCCTCTTTCACTTCACCGTGAATGCTGGACCAATCCTTCTTGGTCATGACACTTAGTGTCTTTGGTCTATTCCAGACCTCTAAACCATGGAGTCTCTCCACATGGTTTGTCTTGGCTGCTAGGACTCCCTTGTCCTACTAGCATCTTTTCATTACCGCTCATTCCGAGCTTTCCAAGACATTCACATGTCCATGTGCACCTCTAGGATGCTCTCATAGTCCTCGCTCCCAGCGATACTTATATCCAAACATTGAATAGATTCACATGTTTAGTTTATTCTCATTAGTTTTATATCTAAAGCAAGAGTTTAAAACATCATAACCAAATCATATACACATGTATATCTATAAGCAAAAATAATCCAATACTTATCTGTATTGTGCGTTTCCTCGTTCGTCCACAGGATCCTGCTTCGCTTTGCAAGCCTTGGGATCACCTATGGACTTAGATGTTAGGTCAGCACGCCGGCTGCTCCACAACATCAAATAATTAATGTCCAGCTAGTACATAACCATGTCGACTGGGCTTGGAACCTTATCATGACCATTTCTAGGTCTAGGATCTACTATGGATCCTTAGGCATATCGCAGCCCATCATACACTTGTGTCAACAATGACACATACACTTATACCAACATGCACTTATGCCAACATGCACTTATACCAACATACACTTATGTCAACAATACACTTATATCAACCATTTACCTTTACCTTTAGCCTGTCAACACAAGCAACACAAGCAATACAAGCAAACTCATCAGCATCATTGCTCTAAAACTGTAATCACATTTCCTATCATTCACTATCAAATATTGAGACACTAGGAGTGCGTCCACTCCCCAGGGTGTAATCAATATTGAAAACCCTTTCATGACTCGACATCGAAAAAGTGTGCACTCTCTTCCGGTGTGTGCCATGTAGGCCCTATGCATACTCAAGCAATCGGTCATCATGGAAATTAAATCAAAACATGTTCTGCATATGGAAATTTAATAATTAAACATGCATATTCCTAGCAAGGGTTACAGAACACTTATCCATTTTCTGTCGCAGTATGCCTTTAGATCTGTTAGGCACCATCAAGGAGTTGGGAAAAACTGAATGCTAAGCTGGTGAGCTCGCTGTAGAGATAGGAACACCTACACCAGAACTAGCCTGACTTCTATAACACCCACACACACACCCAACACAAGGAATCAGTCCCTTCTCTGCTACACAGTCCCTTAGGCCCTGCATCCCCTTCTAGTGCTATCCCGGGGTTGTGGAGAAGAAAGCCAGCCCTCTAGCTCTGTCTGTGTGGTTCCCAATCACCAGGTCTAAGCAACCCAAGGCCCCATCCCTATTTCCTGTTTACGTTTCATATCCACACACCTCTCACTGACATAATCCAAACCATCTCACTCATGTTATCACCAAACATGCAGTGCAGATGAGACATTTTCCAAAATGTCTAATGGAGTTTCACCCGAACCCCATTTCCAAGATAAGGGAAAACCTTCCCATGAAGTTCGGCTCTTGCAGGTCATCACACATGATCTTCCTGTAGTGTGTACTCCTGACACATTCATCAAATAGCCAAACAGTCAGTCATTACCTGATACTACAATCCAAATTGATCGTTGCATAACCAAGCAATGACATTAGCAATTAAATTCAACAAGAATTTTGCAATTCTATCTATTACAGAAATTGACTTGCTCAATTGTGGGTCTCTTATAAGCACCATTACTATGCCCATTATAATTTTATGCTTACTATCATAACATGAATACCCACTTACCGTGTGTCCCTCCTGACACAATCTCACACAAGCCAACAATGATTAGTAGTCGTTAGCACTTTCTTAAATTCGAAATCCACAATTCAAATTTAACAACCCAGTATGCCTATCAACTACTCTCACAACCATGAGACTTCTTCTCATAAATGGTAGATTCTGGCGTTGGTCAGGGTCTTACCTCTCACTGCCATGCTCGAAATAATCTACCTGACACATGAATTTCAACCAACCAAACACAACCTTGTGCAAGCCAATAGTGACTATTAGTTGTCAACATTTTCTTAAATTTGAAATTCATAATTCATATCTAACAACCTCTTTCATGTAGTAGATTTTGGCATTGGTCAGGGTCTTACCTCTCAATGCCATTCTTGGAATAATCTACCTGAAACATAAGCTTCAAACATCCAAACACAAGCTTATGCAAGCCGACAATGGCTAGTGGTTGTCAGCAATTTCTCAAATCCGAAATTCACAATTCAAATCCTAACAACCTATTATGCATATCATATGGTAGATTCAGGCATTGGTCAGGATCTTACCTCTCAATGCCATGCTTGAATAATCTACCTGAAACATAAGCTTCAAACATCCAAAGACAAGCTTATGCAAGCCAATAGTGACTAGTGGTTGTCAACAATATTTGAAATTCACAATTCAAATTTTAACAAGCTCTTTCACATGGTAGATTCTGGCATTGGTCAGGGTCTTACCTCTCAATGCCATGCTCAAAATAATCTACCTGAAACATGAGCTTCCATCAACCAAACACTTGGTAAGTATGCATATACTATCTCATTGTTACAACCATCACTGAAACATTTTCAGAATTTATAAAATTCAAATACTTCAAAGGTTAGTCACATCAGTGTTCTCAAAGCTCATTTACTTCGTGCAATCATTATCATGCTAATCATTGCAAGGTATAGTCATATCATTCATGCAATTAAATAGAATGTTTAGATACTCCTTACTTCACAGGCGTATCATTCATACCACCTTGCTCTTCAATAAAGCATTTATGGCAGCCACTTGTTCATGACTATCCTGCATTCATAGCAACCTCTGAAATGGTTCCTGAATTGTCATCAATTCATCATTTCAGCCATTAGTTCTCCATAATATCACATGCATTCATCTCAATGCATTCATGCAATGCCTCACAACATTTGCACCTTTACTTAGGCAATCAGTCACTCACACCCTTCATATGCATACATTCAATGCATAACAACAAGATTCATAAAATCTTCTTAATGCATGTCCATTCAACGCTACCTTGCATTGATTCATGAATACTATGCATTCAACCATACCATGACCTAACCATGACTACCTCATATAGGATGCATTACTATAATCAATCTCATTAACATATATAGGCATGACACCTTTATACATTCCAATATTCACATGGTATGAGGTCTCTTACCTGGACCAATCCATGGAATCTGTCATAAGCAAACTCTTACCTGCATGGGTCGTACTTACACCCTTTCCATGACCAGTGTGGTGGTCCTTTGCAGGAGATGGTCACATTTGCTCACCAAATTTTGTCATGGACTTGTTGCCTTATCCCCTCTCCATAGGGTTGCTGGTCACATTCCTCAGCATCAGCAACATATTCATCCGGGTCCATGTCATCGTTGTTTTGTCCACTAATGCCAACATCAAAACAATGATTATCATTAGTGGTTCATTATAAATATATAATTTCCAATATTCTTACCAATCATGCAATATACTATGCATGCAATACATATCCTCATGCATTTCAAGCATAAACTCAAGAAATGAAGTCATAATCAGCAAGATAGGGTCTTAAGGAAAACTTCCCTTTTCAAGCCTTTCATCCTTGCATGGAACTCCCTTTTCACACAGCAGCAGGTTGACTTCACAGTCCTTGCTGCCCCTGGGCATGCAATTGTCCAGATTTGTCCATTTGACGACAACGGTCATCCTTAGCACTTTGCTGCTCCATGCTTAGATTCCGGTCACTTATCCTTGCTCCCTACTGGATAATCTTTCCAACGCCTATTCACACGCTTTATTCTGATCTCGGATGTGAAAACCACACCACTTCCAAGAATGAAGACTTTCACCACTCTTGGCATTTTACACCACTGCAATGTA
The DNA here is from genome assembly GCA_001517045.1 of Pseudotsuga menziesii. Classification (NCBI taxonomy): domain Eukaryota; kingdom Viridiplantae; phylum Streptophyta; class Pinopsida; order Pinales; family Pinaceae; genus Pseudotsuga; species Pseudotsuga menziesii. The sequence continues at coordinate 201,903 of LPNX010056831.1, read as the reverse complement.
GAATTTTCACATTCTTCTAATGACCTTAGAGCCATTTTGGCAGCTGCATTTTTGGCATCCTTCTTGTCCCTTGTGAAAATCCCTCTAATTCGAACTCTTGCCCAAAACACAGATTTTCCTTCTCACAAGAACGACTGTCTCAAGGGACGACGGGGTCAAGGGGGCTTGGCCCCTTGTGGCTTCTGCCATTGCAGGGCGGGTCGAGGGCAGCGCCCTCGTTTTTTTTTTTTTTTTTTGTAAAACTATGATTTTCGCGCAATCTGACGCATTAGCTCGCTGCCAATTTCTCATTTTCAACCCCTGAAAATCCTCAAAATTTCACTGAGAAACAGCTGAAATTGGCTGAGAAATCTCATAGAAAAACTCAAAATTTTCCCTGTGCAAATTGGGTGTCGGCTGACTCTCTGATCGGCTATCGGAACCATCATCTCGTCCACTGAATCGGCTCTCCAACCAATCTCCCTTCTGCCGTATTGGCTCTCGGACCATTCTCCCTTCCGCCGAATTGGCTCTCTGGAAGCTCTAACCTTCCGCAACGGCGGCTCTCTGGGAGTTTCAACCCTTCCGCAACTGCGGCTCCCCGGAAGCTCCAACCTCCCGCAACGTCGGCTGACTTCACATCGGATGCTGAACCACTTTTCATCTGCAACGGCGGACGTCTACTTCGTCAACTCTTCCGATCGGAAAACTATCCTTGAGCCTTAACCCTTTTTGACGTGTCGGCGATCGGGGGAATCTCCCATCGGAAGACTTAACCATTTGGGCTTCCGCAACGGCGGACGAAAAACTTCATCAGTTCGCTCGCAACGGCGAATGCCCACTTCGCTAGCCCTTCCGATTTGCACTTATGTCGGACGTCAGCGGACTCTCGGAACATCGGACGTCGGACAACTCTCGGAACATCAGACGTCGGACAACTCTCCCTTCCGATTTCTCCAACACTTAGCCAAATTTTTGATTTTCCAAAATTTCTTCTTCGTCGGCAATCGGATGACTCTTGGATCGGACGCGGGATCGCTTCGCCATCCGCAACGGCGGATGGAAGACTTTACCAATCCTTCCGCAACTGCGGAAGTTCATTTCCTTCAATGGCCCGACCGTTCCATACTTAGCCGAATTTTGAAATCTTTATGCGGCGTCGGCGATCGGACGGATCTCGAGTCGGGTACGAGATTGCTTCGCCGGCCGCAACGGCGGATGGAAAGATCGTTGTCTCACCCGCAACGACAGAGGTTAACTCCGTGAACCCTTCCGCAACGGCGGACAGGAACTTCACGAAACCTTCCGACTGTTCCAATACTTAGGCAAATTTTCTCAAAATTTTTGCTGCTCTGCTGAACAGAGAAGGTAATTCTACCTTCTGTCACTGCACCTTCTTGGCCCATAGAGGCCCATTGCTGCAACTCAGAGCTCTGATACCACTCTGTCACGTTCCCGTCCCTCATCTGGCGAAGAGGACGCGACGAACACATCCACACAACCGGGAAAACCGCCCCATGAACATAAACAGAAAATCAAATGCTGAAATTAAAAGCTTACAGGATGCATACTAAGATGCCTAAGCATACCCAAATGCCTGAATCCTTAAATAATACAGCGGAAGCAACAAAAATACATTCCAGCATTAACATCAATATAAATTACAGAGATGCGGTAAACAACAGTACTTATCTTTCAATGAAGAATTCACCCGCAACCAGCTACGTCGCTGCAACGTTCCACCCAACCATAGGCCAGCGTGCTCATCAGTCTCTCAGCAACGCTGCCACCCCCAAGCTGGGCATGATTCCTCCGGAATAAGGGTCAATTGCAGGCTTATACATAGCCGAGGGGCACAAAACAATAAATCAACACAGCTGGGTTTCATAGGCTTTCAACAACCAAGCCAAGCCAGCACAGTCCGAAGACTATCCATTGCACTCAGGCAACCAATCAGCTGTCACAGCTTAAACAGGGAAAACGAATTCCTGAGTCATTCTTGGCCCTATCGTGGCCAAAATGACTCTCACTCAAATTTACAATGGCCCCCCAAATGTAACAGTAAATACATTCACAACATGGGGAATACTACAGCCCCGAAATATACCAGTGAGCACAACTTACAGCAGGGAAAACGACCCAATTAATCTATGAGACAGCCAAAAATGTGAATGGCCCTTCACAGTCAGTCATGGATGCAAGAGCATGGCTCTCAGCTCACTATGTGCGCCCCAAACAGAAGAATACCTGTGCGTGGGTAAACAATCTGACCCAGCAAGGAAAGGAACAGACAATGGAGGCCCTGCGTGAGGAAAAACGGCTCCGTTTTTGTCTGTGGATGCACACACAACAGGAAGGACACGAATTTGTAGTTCGTGGGTGCTCAGCAACTCATGGGGGAGAGGAAGAAAACCTGCATGAGACCAAAAACGCCCAGGGCCTGTGCGTGAGGAGCCAACAGACCAAAATCGTGGTGAGAGTGAACTGACCAGGGATGAGTGCGTGAGGGAGAAGAATGGGCAGACGTGGGTGGAGTGGGCATGTGGGCAAAGGACTGACAGTCCTGCCACACCCACCACCAATGGCAATAACTGCCTCAACCACTCAGCCATAACTCCTCATCCACCAGCTGAGCATTAAAGAGGTTAACAAGGTTGGGTGAGACAAAAAGGTGGCAAATCAACAAGGTGATAAAACTTGGGTTTTTCCCCCATAACCAAGGTTTGACATCCCCCACCCCTTATCCTTTAGAACCATGCCCTTTTCATTCAACGTTGCACTGCCATAGCTGGTTGTGGTTTATTTTAATTGATGTGTGTGTTTACATGATGCCAAATTAAAATGTGTCGGATAGCACGACATACCATCGGCAATTATCCCCATTGCGGAACATACACAACCAAATCGATGGTGGGGCTTTTGCCTTGAGCTCCTCACCACGATTAATTACAATATATACATCATGCAAACGGGGTCAAAACCGGGGACATTACATGTTAGCAGGTTATTTGGGTATGTGATATTCCCATGATATATTTTCCAAATAGATAGGTCCATTACCTCCTCTACTGCCATTTTTGTCTCTTGGATTAGCAAAATGTCTAGTCTCTCATATTTTAGAATAAATCTAATAGCTTCAACTTTAATGGAGATCCCCAAACCTCTACAATTCCAAGAAACAAATTTTATTATTTCTTTGTTGGTTGAGGTCCTACTCGAGACATGTTGTTCGCTCTTATTCCTCCAACACTTCTAGTGTTTTGGAGAAGTTTAGTTTCCTAAATGCTCATCTGCCTCAGTTGTTCAAGTTATCTTTTCGCTTCATGTTCCCTATGGTGCCTTTAATTTTTTCTTCCCCTAGTGGACGGAGGCGGATCTTGATCCACTATTTCTTGAGATCCTTGTGAAGAGGAATAACCCGGCGAAATCACCATTGGATTGATTTTTCTTTGCTTTTCCATCGATGCCCAAGTTCTACCTAGGGATGAAGGTCCCACGTGTTCTTTATCTTCCCCTTCTCCACTTGCATTAGGAAATGTGTTGGAGTTCGGAGCCCTGTATTTTTCTATTTCAACACCCTCGAGAGGGGTATCCGTTGAAGGGATTTCTCCTTCTATAGGTAGATCCTAAAGATGGCTGATGGTAGTTTTTCCCTTGTCGCTTGAGGCATGTTCCTTATTTTTTTCTTGCTGAAACCCATTGGTTGCATTAGGAGGAATAGAGAGCGTCTTTTTCCATCTTTTTACTTGTTGCCATCCTTCTTCTTGGTTTTTTTTTTAGGAGCCTCTTCTACTTCAGGTAAACCTTTCTCTAAATTGACTTCCACACAAATCCTTGCACATGAGAATAATGGTCCCTTTGGTTTTGTCTTATCAATATATTTTTCGAGGGTATTCCCAATAGCTTGAATACCTTCATCATTCCAACAATGCAAAGGGAGATGGGGAAGACGAACCCAAATCGGGACCGTTGAGGGCATGTCCTTCTCTAGATCAAAAGATAAACTCCACCGATTTAGATACAACCCTCTCGGACCCATGAAGTAAGGCCTGATTCTAAATATGAGATCCATGTCATGTTTGTTTTAAAACAAGAACACAAATAACCCTTTTCCACAAAAAAATGTTGCAAACCTCCACATATCAAAGGAATCTAGTTCTTGGAGATCCATAATTCCATGGTTTTTGGAGAAGGCCAAATACCTGTGAATTGTCTTATTAATCCCTTCTCACTCAAGGCAAGAGATTTCAATCTTGAAGCTGCGAACATGATTTGAATTCGAGGAGCAACAATGTGCTTCACAAAGCTAGAAGTGTGGTTCTTTGAAGCAGGAGGAGGTGGAGAGGAGGTGACCATAGCCTTGAAGGCATCATCCAAAATGCATCTCCTCTCCTCTAAAATCAGATCTAGAGGAGGATCCATGAGAGACGCAGCCAAATTCGTAGTGAAAACCCTAGCATAGAGACC
>LPNX010056831.1:110015-196635 GCA_001517045.1 Pseudotsuga menziesii | reverse complement strand
TGTTCTTGTTTGCCAAAACGTAATGTGAAAAAACACCAAAAAGAATGTTTTTTTTTTGTTTTTTCATTTCATTTATTTATTAATTATATATTACATAAAAAATTATTTTCACCACAAATTGTAATACGCTTTATTTTTGTTAATAAATAACGAAATATAAATAATTGAAATCTTAACTTCATTTGTAAACTCTCTTACAAAAATCTTGAGATCAATTCTAAATATATAAGAAATATATCCTTAATTTATTGGATATATATATGATGATGATGATTAACGTCCACTGAGACCAACTTTGGTCTATAGGACCTTAAAAAGGATAATACTTGGTTTACTTTAAAATCTTGTTCCTGTGCTCAAAAAGCTTTCCAATAAGCTTTCCAAGCTCACTATAGTTTTGTACCAAGTAAGGAGGTTATAAAGGTTCGTATTGTAGAAAAAACTATGAAACTCAATAAAGACACTAAAACGTACTTTTAAAATATATTATTAATAATTACATTTTAACGTAACTATAATATTTTTCAAAACCTCACTAAAATTATTATTTTAAGTATAATCGAAATCTTAAAGAGGTCCCTTTTTATTTACCAAACATGGTTACATCTAATTATTATACTTTGAAATAAGGAGGGATTGATGCGTTGTCATGTCCCCATCTCAATGATACTACTAGTTGACAATGTTTCACCCACCTACTAGTTCCCTAGGTTGGGGAGGAGGCATTAAATCTTGCAATAAGGGAGATATGGTACCCAAAAGAACCTTAGTTTCTCATTTACACATTAAATTGGGTCATACAAATAATAAATATGGGGAAAATAAAGTGGCATTACTTCATAAGGACATTTGGAGGTTCATGGAGACCTTGGGTGGCTAGATTCTTCCTTGCACGTGTCATAACTTCACCCCGAATTCGAAATTATGAGTAATGGAATGTTCTTGGAAGGTGAATAGGTTTCAAGTAACATATCATGATCCCAAGGATTTGAATGGGTGAAGAGGAGTAACTCCCCATAGAAGAGAAAGAAGCTAGGAAGAAACTAGGTGCCACTTGGAGAGAGATTCCCTGTGTTTTATGGCAAGAATGATGGAAGATTCTATGACAAGTCAGAATTGATTGTATACCTATGACAATATTACATGTCAGGGATAAAAGTATCCTCCAACAGGGTGCACTTGGGGTTTGGTGGTAGCAATTCAGATTCGGAGGAAGATGAAGGGTTCAGGAGAAGGACAAGTGTCATGGAGATTACTAAACATCAAGGATGAGTTGGAGGAAGCTATGGGAGTGGATTCAAAATGGGAGGACCTTAGGAGGGTTATAAAAATATTTCATGAGGAATGAGAATGGATTTTTATTATTTGAGAATTTTCCTTTGGCATCTTGGAAAGCACTAGCTTGTCCATTGCATGGTGAGTGCTCACTGACCCTGCTAGTGAGCCAATTTTGAGAGAGTGAGATTCTCATCCAAGTTGGTTGTGGGATAGGCCACTATGACCTCTAATTTGGATTTTAATGGATTTTTTTACTGCATATAGGAGGCTGATACTATTCATGACCCATCTCTCCTCCTATTCTCTCAATCCCCACTTCAATATTTCCATATTTCTTTATGATGACGCACTTGTGTGAATGGTGGTTGCGCCCCATTGAGTCTAGTTGATTCCAAAGCATGGGTGAATGATTTATGAATCTATACTATGTATCCCATCCTCTCTTTAAGTCGAAATAAGCATAAATACATATGCAAATGTCCACATTTCCAAGCTTTGTTGTGACTAGTTTCCATGTGTTGATTTCCTATTTCAATGGAGTTGTATATATGGTGTATGTTGCGACTTGGATCTGATATTATATGTTGTTAGTGATATATTACTATGATGTTAATGGTATATATTTATTGCGCTTTGTTCTGGACCATTATATACACAATTTGTGAGTCAAAGTTGAGCTTTTACATGTCATTTCCCTTAAGCAAATATCACTGAATTTATGCATTCGAATACAAAGCTTTACACCTCCATTACAGAACTCTTAACCATATCAAATTATAGTAAATTTATTCTAATAATAGTCTCCATACTCTTTTTGACAAGTTGGGAGTGTCACATAGGAGTTGGAGAGCCATTTCTGCTCACACCTTAGGGGGAATTGCGTCATAAATTACTAGTAATTTTACCATTTTTGCCAATGTTCCCAAATCGAGTTGCAGATGTATATCACCTAACATAAATTTATCAAAGAGTACATTGAGTGGTCCTAAGACTCCCCATATCAGCCCCTACCAAATTCGAGACCCACTCATGCCACTCGAATCCCCTAGAGTCAAGACTAGTCAAGACAAATTTTCCCCAAATTCTGCCTTTGTTGGGAATTTTCGAATTGGGTCATTACATGCGTGCATCGAGTTTTATCCTATGGTTTTTGGTGGAAACAACTAATATTTAGAGTTTACTGAAGGTTGATAATGTTGGGAAGATGAAGGATGTATTTTGAAAGGAGTCTTTGGACTGGTGGGTTCATGGAGTATTTTTCCCACGGTTTTTGGATGGCAACAACTAATATTTAGAGATTACTAAAGTTTTTTAGGGTTTTGTGGTGACTATAATGGAGTTTTCCTAACGTATAGGGTGGAAATGAATATATTTTTGAGATCCCTGAAGGTTTTTAGGTTTTTGAGGTGATGGTGATGGCGTCGGCACAATCATATTATAAGGATGAAATAGAACCTACTCATAGTCCTATGGAAAAAGGAACCTTGTGCATGAAGCAATATTTTCAAAACAGATGTGGAACTATTGGAAGCTTATGAAAATGCTTGAAAAGAAAGAGGAAATAACACCTCAAGAGAACTTGTTTTTAACTCGAAAGAAACAAGGCCATCGGGTGAAGAGATCGATGCTTTGAGAAAAGGGATGTCCTGTCAATAAGGCACAAATAAGAAAATTTGTGTCATGAATTTATTGTGGATAGGACATCTTCATCAGAAAACATTAGTAGTCTCACCATTATAGCTCCAACAAACATGGGTGTATCTCAGGAAGATAGTTCAAATAAGGCAAAGGTAGAAATTTATTTAAAGGATATGTATAGTAGTAATTTATTATAGGTGCCAAACCTCGAGAACGAAGAAATGAAGGAGATTTTTGGTAGTTATAAATTACTGGATCCAGTTCTAGAGAAAGGAATAAGGGATTTTGTGAAGAGAGAGGGTGGGAAACCTACAGCCCAAAGAAGAAAATCGAAAGCATAGGCCATCAGGGCAGCTAGAAAAAAGTGGGTACTATGTCATGACATGGACATGGATGATCTTTTGGATTTATCGCTAAAAGAGAAAGTGGGGAATTTATCCCTAGACACCACCAAATGACTCTATTGACTCATGGATGATAATTATGTGGCTTCCTCTTTTGAACTATGTCTCGGAAATCTCATTTCTTGCAAAAGGGTGGTTAAGTTTCCATTTCAAAATAAAGAGGGTTGCCTTGAGGATTTTGGGCTATGTTGTAGAGGAATCCTTATTTTGAAAAGGTGGCATCTCAATTTCAACCTAGATACATAACAATTATCTCTAAAGAACATTTGGGTGCTCCTGGAAAGTTTCCCCTTAGCTTTATGGAATAGGGGGGCATTTGAATTAGTTGGCAGTGCTATTGGGAGGTTCCTTTTCGTTGATGAAAAAACCCTCACTGTGAGAAACAAGTGTGTTAGGAAATTCCTTGTCCATATAGATGTGAGCCACGGTTTACTGGAGCAGCTCAAAATTTAATGGTGGGAGTTGACCATAGTCTAAAAATTAGACTATTGGAAAATTTTGTTTTGTTGTTTGATTTGCAAAAGAACAGGTCATTTGAAGGCTCCATGTCCTTTTGATGTCTCCCTAGATGTAAAAGAGGAGACAATTGAAGGCTCGAAGAACTCCATTAACTTGGAAAGAGTGTATAAAGCAATGGAAGGAAGCCAGCGACATTATGATGCCATATCCAAAAGGGGTATGTCTGAATTAGGTGACTTTCTAAACCCTGTCTATGACTTCCCTCCCTTGTCTGGATTTTTTCGGGGGAGAATCCAAGTCTTTCCTACTCAGGAGAGTTTTTATGCTGGGTCGCATGAAATCCCTGAGGGAGCTTTTTTATTGAATAAGGGTTGCTTGGAACCTACCAAATTGTCGGATTTCCTTGATATATTGAAGGTAAACTCTTTGGTTTCTAAAAATACCAGTGGATCCATAGAGGGTGAATCCATGGAACCATACTTGTCCTTTAAGGTTTCTCCCCTTGTCCATAAAGGGAGAGACCCTCTTCTTTAATTCAATTCGGCAAGGGTGATTGGGGAAGAGCCTGAATTATTTGGATCTCCCGATACTTTTTTTGGGAACTCATGTAATAATGATTATATCAATGAACATTTTTTAATGGAGGAAAATATGCTAACTGAAATTGAGGAAATCATAACTTCCCTTATCCCAATTTAAAAAGATGTGTTAGCTGGATCTACCTAAGCTTGCTCCTCACACATCTGGGCTTTAATTACTCTTTTATAAAATGGATATTTGCATGTATCTCAACTACCTCCTTTGCAGTCCTCATCAATGGAGCAACATCCCACTTCTTCCACTCCGAAAGAGGCTTAAGACATGGATTCCCTCTTCCCCCCTACTTTTCTTACTAGTTACAGAAGGTTTAAGTATAGCCCTTCTAGATGCAAAAAGGAGAGGCTTATACGAAGGAATCAAGGTTTCCACAAACCTGAGCATTACACACCTTTTGTTCGTAGATGACATCCTCATTTTCTGCAATGGCTCAATCAGGGAAGCAAAAAGACTTTCAGAACTTTTAACTTTGTTTTGTAAAGCTACAGGTATGCAAATAATTTTCAAAAGTCCACAATTACAACACTCAACCTGGAAGAGGAATTCTTGAGAACTTTTCATGAGTTATTCCCCTTCCAGCATTTCTCTATGTATGATGGAATAAAATACTTGGGTTTTAGACTCAAACCAAACTGCTACAAGAAATAAGATTGGAATTGGCTGCTAGCCAAACTAGAAGTCAGAGTGAATAATGGGTGTAATAGATGGATCTCAAGAGCTGGGAGGCTAGTTATGATTAAATCAGTCCTTGAAGCAATTCCAATATATTGGATGGCACTAGCATGGATCCCCAAGTCAATCTTGAATAAAACAAAGAGAATTTGCTCAACTTTCCTATGGATAGGGAAGAAAGAGCAAAAAGTGCTCCCTTGGGTAAAATGGGATCAAATAGCCACAACAAAATCTTTGGGAGGTTGGGGTCTAAAAAATACTTTCCTCTCTGCAAAGGCATTGGTTGCAAAAGTAGGGTGGAGGCTCATTTCAACTTAGAGCCTATGGACAGAAGTCATCATCCAAAAATACATAACACTAACTCCTCTTCTAGATTGGATCAGAGACATGGGAAATACAAACCTACCAAATGGTTCAATCATTTTGAAATCATTATCCAAAGCCCTCCCACTCATCTTAGAAGGGCTTGTCTAGAAAATAGGGGACAGTACAAAAGTCCGAATTGGAGCGGATCCATGGCCAGTATGCTCACAAAATCACTTACTCCCAATTCAATTATTACAACTGATACATCAGAAAGGGTTTTTCCACCTAAATCAAATAGTTTATTCGAACTCAACAAACCTCTGGCATCAAGGATGGAAAAGAAGCCAGGCTATAGAACTTCCAGAATGATGGACAAGGTTTTGGGACCAATACATCATTGCACTGCAATCTTCACACATTTGGATAACAGACAAAGCAGACAAGCTGACTTGGGAGCATGCCCAACATGGGCATTACACACCTAAAACTGGCTATCAGCAACTCTGCTCCCAACACTTTCAGCAAGATCAGAAATTGTGGCAGGCGGGTATTTGGAAGCTCAAGTTTCCATTAAAGGCAAAAATATTCATCTGGTGCACTATTGCAAATAAAATCCCTACTTGGGACCATCTCCAAAAAAGACAATTTGAAGGACCTGGCTGGACCTGGCTTTTGATGTCTCCATAGATGTAGAAGAGGAGACAATTGAAGGCTCGAAGAACTCCATTAACTTGGAAAGAGTGTATAAAGCAATGGAGGGAAGCTAGCGACATTATGATGCCATATCCAAAAGGGGTATGTCTGAATCAGGTGACTTTCCAAACCCCGTCTATGACTTCCCTCCCTTGTCTGGCTTTTTTCGGGGGAGAATCCAAGTCTTTCCTACTCAGGAGAGTTTTTTTGTTGGGTCGCATGAAATCCCTGAGGGAGCTTTTTTATTGAACAAGGGTTCCTTGGAACCTACCAATTTGTCGGATTTCCTTGATATATTGAAGGTAAACTCTTTGGTTTCTAAAAATACCAGTGGATCCATAGAGGGTGAATCCATGGAACCATTCTTATCCTTTAAGGTTTCTCCCCTTATCCATAAAGGGAGAGACCCTCTTCCTTAATTCAATTCGGCAGGGGTAATTGGGGAAGAGCCTGAATTATTTGGATCTCCCGATACGTTTTTTGGGAACTCATGTAATAATGATGATATCAATGAACATTTTTTAATGGAGGAAAAACTGCTAACTGAATTTGAGGAAATCATAACTTCCCTTATCCCAAGTTAAAAATATGTGTTAGCTGGATCTACCTAAGCTTGCTCCTCATGCATCTGGGATTCAATTACTCTTTTATAAAATGGATATTTCCATGTATCTCAACTACCTCCTTTGCAGTCCTTATCAATGGAGCAACATCCCACTTCTTCCACTCTGAAAGAGGCTTAAGACAGGGATTCCCTCTTCCCCCCCTGCTTTTCTTACTAGTTGTGGAAGGTTTAAGTAGAGCCCTTCTAGATGCAAAAAGGAGAGGCTTATATGAAGGAATCAAGGTTGCCACAAACCTGAACATTACACACCTTTTGTTCGTAGATGACATCCTCATTTTCTGCAATGGCTCAATCAGGGAAGCAAAAAGACTTTCATAACTTTTAACTTTGTTTTCTAAAGCTACAGGTATGCAAATAAATTTTCAGAAGTCCACAATTACAACACTCAACCTGGAAGAGGAAGTCTTGAGAAATTTTCATGAGTTATTCCCCTTCCAGCATTTCTCTCTGGATGATGGAATAAAATACTTGGGTTTTAGACTCAAACCAAACTACTACAAGAAAGAAGATTGGAATTGGCTGCTAGCCAAACTGGAAGTCAGAGTGAATAATTGGTGTAACCGATGGATCTCAAGAGTTGGGAGGCTAGTTATGATTAAATCAGTCCTTGAAGCAATTCCAGTATATTGGATGGCACTAGCATGGATCCCCAAGTTAATCTTGAATAAAACAAAGAGAATTTGCTCAACTTTCCTATGGATAGGGAAGAAAGAGCAAAAAGTGCTCCCTTGGGTAAAATGGGATCAAATAGCCATAACAAAATCTTTAGGAGATTGGGGTCTAAAAAACACTTTCCTCTTTGCAAAGGCATTGGCTGCAAAAGGAGGGTGGAGGCTCATTTCAACTTAGAGCCTATGGACAGAAGTCATCATCCAAAAATACATAACACCAACTCCTCTTCTGGATTGGATCAGAGACATGAGAAATACAAACCTACCAAATGGCTTAATCATCTGGAAATCATTATGCAAAGCCCTCCCACTCATCTTAGAAGGGCTTGTCTAGAAAATAGGGGAAGGTACAAAAGTTAGAATTGGAGCGGATCCATGGCCAATATGCTCACAAAATCACTTGCTCCCAATTCAATTATTACAACTGATACAGTAGAAAGGGTTTTTCCACCTAAATCAAATAGTTGATCCCAACTCAACAAACCTCTGGCATCAAGGATGGAAAAGAAGCCAGGCTTTAGAACTTCTAGAACGATGGACCAAGTTTTGGGACCAATACATCACTACCCTACAATCTTCACACATTTGGATAACAGACAAAGCAAATGAGTTGATTTGGGAGCATGCCCAACATGGGCATTACACACCTAAAACTGGCTATCAGCAACTCTACTCCCAACACTTTCAACAAGTTTAGAAATGACAAAGCAAATGAGTTGATTTGGGAGCATGCCCAACATGGGCATTACACACCTAAAACTGGCTATCAGCAACTCTACTCCCAACACTTTCAACAAGTTTAGAAATTGTGGCAGGCGGGTATTTGGAAGCTCAAGTGTCCATTAAAGGCAAAAATATTCATGTGGTGCACTCTTGCATATAAAATCCCTACTTGGGACCATCTCCAAAAAATACAATTTGCAGGACCTAGCTGGACCTGGCTTTTGATGTCTCCCTAGATGTAGAAGAGGAGACAATTGAAGGCTCAAAGAACTCCATTAAATTGGAAAGAGAGTAAAGCAATGGAGGGAAGCCAATGACATTATGATGCCATATCCGAAAGGGGTATGTCTGAATCAGGTGACTTTCCAAACCCCATCTATGACTTCCCTCCCTTGTCTAGCTTTTTTCGGGGGGGAATCCAAGTCTTTCCTACTCAGGAGAGTTTTTTTGTTGGGTCACATGAAATCCCTGAGGGAGCTTTTTTATTGAACAAGGGTTCCTTGGAACCTACCAATTTGTCGGATTTCCATGATATATTGAAGGTAAACTCTTTGGTTTCTAAAAAGACCAGTGGATCCATAGAGGGTGAATCCATGGAACCATACTTGTCCTTTAAGGTTTCTCCCCTTATGCATAAAGGGAGAGACCCTCTTCTTTAATTCAATTCGGCAGGGGTGATTGGGGAAGAGCCCTGAATTATTTGGATCTCCCGATACTTTTTTTGGGAACTCATGCAATAATGATGATATCAATGAACGTTTTTCAATGGAGAAAAAACTGATAACTGAAATTGAGGAAATCATAACTTCCCTTATCCCAAGTTAAAAAGATGTGTTAGCTAGATCTGCCTAAGCTTGCTCCTCACGCATATGGACTTCAATTACTCTTTTATAAAATGGATATTTGCATGTATGTCAACTACCTCCTTTGCAGTCCTCATCAATGGAGCAACATCCCACTTCTTCCACTCTAAAAGAGGCTTAAGACAGGGATTCCCTCTTCCCCCCTGCTTTTCTGACTAGTTGCAAAAGGTTTAAGTAGAGCCCTTCTAGATGCAAAAAGGAGAGGCTTATACGAAGGAATCAAGGTTGCCACAAACCTAAACATTACACACCTTTTGTTCATAGATGACATCCTCATTTTTTGCAATGGCTCAATCAGGGAAGCAAAAATACTTTCAGAACTTTTAACTTTGTTTTGTAAAGCTACAGGTATGCAAATAAATTTTCAGAAGTCCACAATTACAATACTCAACCTGGAAGAGCAAGTCTTGAGAACTTTTCATGAGTTATTCCCCTTCTAGCATTTCTCTCTGGATGATGGAATAAAATACTTGGGTTTTAGACTCAAACCAAACTGCTACAAGAAAGAAGATTGGAATTGGCTCCTAGCCAAACTGGAATTCAGAGTGAATAATTGGTGTAAAAGATGGATATCAAGAGATGGGAGGCTAGTTATGATTAAATCAGTCCTTGAAGCAATTCCAATATATTGGATGGCACTAGCATGGATCCCCAAGTCAATCTTGAATAAAACAAAGAGAATTTGCTCAACTTTCCTATGGACAGGGAAGAAAGAGCAAAAAGTGCTCCCTTGGGTAAAATGAGATCAAATAGCCATAACAAAATCTTTGGGAGGTTGGGGTCTAAAAATACTTTCCTCTTTGCAAAGGCATTGGCTGCAAAAGTAGGGTGGAGGCTCATTTCAACTTAGAGCCTATGGACGGAAGTCATCATCCAAAAATACATAACACCAACTCCTCTTCTGGATTGGATCAGAGACATGGGAAATACAAACCTACCAAATGGCTCAATCATCTGGAAATCATTATGCAAAGCCCTCCCACTCATCTTAAAAGGGATTGTCTAGAAAATAGGGGACAATACAAAAGTCCGAATTGGAGCGGTTCCATGGCCAGTATGCTCACAAAATCACTTACTCCCAATTCAATTATTACAACTGATACATCAGAAAGGGTTTTTCCACCTAAATCAAATAACTAATCCCAACTCAACAAACCTCTGGCATCAAGGATGGAAAAGAAGCTAGGCTCTAGAACTTCCAGAACTATGGACCAGGTTTTGGGACCAATACATCACTGTCCTGCAATCTTCACACATTTGGATAATAGACAAAGCAGGCGATCTAACTTGGGAGCATGCCCAACATGGGCATTACACACCTAAAACTGGCTATCAACAACTCTGCTCCCAACACTTTCAGCAAGATCAGAAATTGTGGCAGGCGGGTATTTGGAAGCTCAAGTGTCCATTAAAGGCAAAAATATTCATGTGGTGCACTCTTGCAAATAAAATCCCTACTTGGGACCATCTCCAAAAAAGACAATTTGTAGGACCTGGCTGGACCTGGCTTTTGATGTCTCCCTAGATGTAGAAGAGGAGACAATTGAAGGCTCGAAGAAATCCATTAACTTGGAAAGAGTGTATAAAGCAATGGAGGGAAGCCAACGACATTATGATGCCATATCCAAAAGGGGTATGTCTAAATCAGGTAACTTTCCAAACCCCGTCTATGACTTCCCTCCCTTGTTTGGATTTTTTCAGGGGGGAATCCAAGTCTTTCCTACTCAGGAGAATTTTTTTGTTGGGTCGCATGAAATCCCCGAGGGAGCTTTTTTATTGAACAAGGGTTCCTTGGAACCTACCAATTCGTCGGATTTCCCTGATATATTGAAGGTAAACTCTTTGGTTTCTAAAAAGACCAGTGGATCCATAGAAGGTGAATCCATGGAACCATACTTGTCCTTTAAGGTTTCTCCCCTTATCCATAAAGGGAGAGACCCTCTTCTTTAATTCAATTCGGCAGGGGTGATTGGGGAAGAGCCTGAATTATTTGGATCTCTCGATACTTTTTTTGGGAACTCATGTAATAATGATGATATCAATGAACATTTTTTAATGGAGGAAAAACTACTAACTAAAATTGAGGAAATCATAACTTCCCTTATCCCAAGTTAAAAATATGTGTTAGTTGGATCTACCTACGCTTGCTCCTCACGCATATGGTCTTCAATTACTCTTTTATAAAATGGATATTTGCATGTATCTCAACTACCTCCTTTGCATTCCTCATCAATGGAGCAACATCCCACTTCTTCCACTCTGAAATAGGCTTCAGACAAGGATTCCCTCTTCCCCCCTTGCTTTTCTTACTAGTTGCGGAAGGTTTAAGTAGAGCCCTTCTAGATGAATAAAGGAGAGGCTTATACAAAGGAATCAAGGTTGGCACAAACCTGAACATTACACACCTTTTGTTCGTAGATGACATCCTCATTTTCTGCAATGGCTCAATTAGGGAAGCAAAAAGACTTTCAGAACTTTTAACTTTGTTTTCTAAAGCTACAGGTATGCAAATAAATTTTCAGAAGTCCACAATTACAACACTCAACCTGGAAGAGGAAGACTCGAGAACTTTTCATGAGTTATTCCTCTTCCAGCATTTCTCTCTGGATGATGGAATAAAATACTTGGGTTTTAGACTCAAACCAAACTGCTACAAGAAAGAAGATTGGAATTGGCTCCTAGCCAAATTGGAAGCCAGAGTGAATAATCGGTGTAACAGATGGATCTCAAGAGCTGGGAGGCTAGTTATGATTAAATCAGTCCTTGAAGCAATTCCAGTATATTGGATGGCACTAGCATGGATCCCCAAGTCAATCTTGAATAAAACAAAGAGAATTTGCTCAACTTTCCTATGGACAAGGAAGAAAGAGCAAAAAGTGCTCCCTTGGGTAAAATGGGATCAAATAGCCATAACAATATCTTTGGGAGGTTGGGGTCTAAAAAATACTTTCCTCTTTGCAAAGGCATTGGCTACAAAAGTAGGGTGGAGGCTCATTTCAACTTAGAGCATATGGGCAGAAGTCATCATCCAAAAATACATAACACCAACTCCTCTTCTAGATTGGATCAGAGACATGGGAAATACAAACCTACCAAATGGATCAATCATCTGGAAATCATTATGCAAAGCCCTCCCACTCATCTTAGAAGGGCTTGTCTAGAAAATAGGGGATGGTACAAAAGTCAGAATTGGAGCGGATCCATGGCCAATATGCTCACGAAATCCTTACTCCCAATTCACTTATTACAACTAATACATCAGAAAGGGTTTTTCCACCTAAATCAAATAGTTGATCCCAACTCAACAAACCTCTGGCATCAAGGATGGAAAAGAAGCCAGGATCTAGAATTTCCAGAATTATGGACCAAGTTTTGGGACCAATACATCACTACCCTACAATCTTCACACATTTGGATAACAAACAAAGCAGACGAGCTGATTTGGGAGCATGCCCAACATGGGCATTACACACCTAAAACTGGCTATTAGCAACTCTACTCCCAACACTTTTAGCAAGATCAGAAATTGTGGCAGGTGGGTATTTGGAAGCTCAAGTGTCCATTAAAGGCAAAAATATTAATGTGGTGCACTCTTGCAAATAAAATCCCTACTTGGGACCATCTCCAAAAAAGACAATTTGCAGGACCTGGCTGGTGCAGTCTTTGCAAAGACAATGAGGAAAATACAAACCACCTTTTCCTAAGCTGCAAATTCTCCAAGCAAGTATGGGAGCATTCACAATCTCTCACCTCCTCTAGATATAGCTGGGCAGGCCCCACACTGGAAGATGCTTGGAAAAATTGGTCATCATCACCCCTGCCAATGAAGCAAGACCCCTTTTGCTTCTCCACTTGTGGGGAATATGGTTTTCTAGAAACAAAGCCATCTTCCTTGAAAAATCCAGCTCCGTAGAAGAAGTAGCAAGGCAAGGACTTGACATTCTTTCCTACTTTCCCCAAACAAAGAACAACCCCAATCCGAGAGTTATCACTATTGAACAGTTGGACAAAGATATCCCCTGGGATTTTTTTGATGGAGCTTCTCAAGACTTGAAATGTGGGGGAGGAGCCACCCTCTTCCTAAACGCAACTCATCACTTCCAAATCTCAATGGGACTGGGCTCTGGAACAAACAATTATGCTGACCTTATGGCCTTGAAGCTTCTCCTATGTTTTGCAATTGAAAGAAATTGTAAAAAACTACAAGTGTTTAGTGACTCTTTGGTTGTAATAAATTGGATTAATAAATTTCAGAAGTGCAGAAACTCCTCACTAGATGCACTATTTGAAGAAGTTACTAGACTTCTTACAAATTTTGAATCTATTTCGCTCAAACATGTCTACAGGGAACAAAACATGGATGCAGACAAACTTTCAAAGGCAGGAATAAATATGAAGTGGGGAACATGGAAATTCACATAGACAAAGGAGACAGAGGCCAATGAGTTCTATCATAGGCCATTCATGGATCTACCACCAGGACAAGGCCGTTTGTAGACTTTTTTGCAAGACAACTCTAAACTCGAACAGTTTTTTGGTTTCAAACAGGATCTCAGTTTACAGCCATAGAAACAGTAAATGCTATCTATATTTTTTTCCTGCAGGAAGCTCCCCATGGGAGAAACAGTTGCATAGGACAGTTTTTTGACTCAGCATGGTTTCTTTTGTTTTGTATATGTACAAAAGAAGGAAATTCATCAGATATGATGTGATCTTATGGTGTAATTATGCTAGCAGCAGGAACAATACATACTGTTGTATGTAAACATTTTTTGATCAATATGAACAGCTTTTTTTTTTCTTTTGGGAAAAAAAAAAGTTAAAAAGATGTGTTAAATAAATGGTGGCTCCATGTGTACTGAGGGATAAGTAAAAAATTGTTAGTCAAATATGGAGACCCTCTTTTTTCTTCTGGTCTTAACCCCGACTCGGTGCAAAATGGAATAGGAAAAAGTGGTCGAAAAGGAAAACAGGTCAAAAAAGGATCGGTTAGTGGAGGCCTGGCACTAGTTCCCTGTTCTTCGACACCCTTCACAAGAATTCAGATGGGGTTCGGAGTTGCATCAAAGGAATTTCTTGTGGGTGGTCAAAATGGTGGTTTTCATGCACTTAGGGCATAGAAGGCCCTAGAGAGGGTGCCAAAATGATTATAGTATCCATTAATGTTAGGGGGCTTGGGGGGTCCCAAGCAATGCTCCCTTTGTAGGTTATTCAAAAAATTTCATCTGGATGTGGTGCTTGTCCAAGAAACTATGCAATGTGGCAAGAAAGCTAGAGAGATTTTTGTGAAGTTATTATCAAGTTGGAATATGTGCTCTGTTGACTCAAATGGTTTGTAAGGGGGTTTACTTTTTGTGTGGAATCATTTAGTATCAAAATGTGATGCATGTCTTACATGCAAGAGGATTATCCTAGATGGTATTGCTAAGGGTTTTAATCAAAATATGAGGATCTTAAACTGATATGGTCCCTATCAAAACATACAGGATTTTTGTGATGACATTGTTCAAGCTAGTATTTTAGAAGATCCCCATCTAACTCTTGTTGGGGATTTAAATTTCATGATATCTACCCATGTTATTTGGGGATCTCGTGTAAGATTAGACTCTCTAACATACTATGTCGTTGGGATCATCCATGATGCAAATATTGTGGATGTTATCATCAGGCATGTTGGTCCTACTTGGAAAAATGGCAGAATTGGGGAAATCGGCATAACAAAAAGACTTGACCATTTTCTTATTGTTGGAACGTTGGATGACTCAATGGGGTGTTATCAGTCTTGGACCTTAAATGAGCAGATCTCCGATCATATTCCGGTCATACTTCAAGTTGATCTAGGTATGCAAAATCCCCTTTGCCCCTTTAAGTTCAATCATTTGTGGCTTGAGAAGAATGAGCTTAAAGATCTCATCAGGAATAAGTGGTTCACTTATGATGCTGGTGGGGAGTTATCAAAGATAGACCTTATGACTTAGAAGCTGAAATATATTAAGGATGTTGTTATAAGTTGGGAAAAATAGAAAAATATCGACTTAAAAAAGGAGTTGTGTGAAACTGATTCTCAAACTCAATCATTTTTCACTCAAAATCCCTCTTATTCCATGACAACTATAGAAAATAATTTTGTCAAAGGTCTAGAATAGAGAGAAATATTTTGCATCTAGAGGAAGAAATATGGTGGCTAAAAAGTTGTGCGATTTGTATTGCTAGTGGCTACCAAACACATCTTTCTTCCATCACTATGTTGAAAGTCAGAGAAATGTAAATGCGATCTGGGAACTCAATCAAAGGGATGGCCCTATTTTAAACACTCAACATGATCTAGAGGAAGGGACAAAAAATCATTTTTAGAATTTGTTCAAAGATCTAGGAAAAACACCATCTTTAATCAGATGGAGCTCATTCAATGTTATCCTCGGCTCTTTGTTACAGAATAAGGTTTGAAAATTGTTGAACCGGTTACCATTCAAGAGATTACAAATACTTTAAATAGTTTCGTAAAATCCAAGGGTTCGGGGCCGGACGAGTGGACCATAGAGTTCTTTCTTGAGTTTCTAGATTTAATGGGGCCAGATTTGCTTGATGCCATTGAAGAATTCAAAAGACATGGGTTTGTTATCGGTGCTTTAAATGCTACTTTCCTAATGCTTATTCCTAAAAAATCTAAACTAGAAACCTTCAATGATTTTTTTACAGATCTCCTTGTGTGACTTCGTCTATAAGGTCATATCCAAGGTTATTGCCTCCAGGTTAAAACCAGTCCTCTATAAATTTCTTTCCAAAGAACAATTTGGTTTTTTAAATAATAGATAGATATTTGAGGTTGTAGGCATAGCCCAATAATTTATGCATTCCATAAATACCAAGAAGATGAAGGCTATGGTTCTCAAATTCCATATTATCAAAGCTTATGACAGGGTGGATTGGGGTTTTCTAAGACTCGTTCTCCTTCATGTTGGTTTGAGTAGGGAGGATACAAGATGGATCATGGGGTGCATATCCTTTGAAAATTTTGTTGTTTATTTAATAATAGTCCCTTTCTTTTTTTCAAAAGCTCTAACGACTCGATACAAGGCTATCCTTTGTCTCCTTGGTTATTTTTGTTGATTGTGGAAGGCCTTAGTTTAAAGATTCATAAAGCAAAGAAGGAAGGTTGTCTCTCTGGTATTAAAAATATCGATGCTATTCGAATCACTCATCTCATATTCATGGATGACGTGCTTATCTTTGGTAGATGTTTAATTGGAGAATGAGAAGTTTTCAAGGAGTGTCTGGTCACTTTCTCAAATGCTATGGGAACGACGCTAAATGTAGAGAAAACAATCTTCTTGGTCGCTAGAGTTGGAGAGGGTTTTGAAAATATTTTATCTCGTCTCTTCGTATATAAATTGAACCTGGAGATTGGCCTCAAATACCTTGGTCTTTTCCTGAAAGCAAATAATTATCATAATGTTGATTGGTTGTGGTTCCTTTGAAAAGCTGAGAAAAGATTGAAAACTAGAGTTTTCATTGGATTTATATGGGGGGAAGGTTGGCCCTCATTAAGTTTGAACTTTGGAAAATATCCATATCTATTGGATGACTTTGGTAAAAGTCCCGAAGACGATCCTGAAAAAGATCCTCCAAAGATGCTTCAATTTCATGTGGTTGGGAAAGAACTCTATAAAAAAATACCATCTGGTTCACTAGGAAAAACTAGCTCATCCTAAAGGGCTAGGAGGATGTGGTATCAAAAGCATCTTTGAGTTTGGTAAGGCTCTAGCGACTAAAATTTTATGGTGACGCCTTTTTGGTGAGGTATTTGGAGCACTATTATGCGGGCTAAGTATCTTCCAAACTTTACTACTATTGATATTCTCCATCGTGATATGTTATCTATTCAAGGTAGTTCAAACTACTGATACTGCATTCAAAGTTATGTTAAGCTAATAAAATCATGTCTTGTGTGGAAGTCGGAAAACGATATGGAAATAAATTTTGGTGAGGACCCCATTATCAGTGGTTCTACTTTCTACTTCTTGTCTAATCAACATGTTCATGATCTCAGGTCCAAAAAAATTGTTATTTTAGCCCAAGTCTTTGATGGGGAATCTTTGAGGTACGAGATTCATAGATGGAAGCGTGCACAAGACCTGAATATTCTTGTTGGTTTTCATGATGAATTGAAATGATATACCTTTGGCCTTAGTAGAATTGGGACTTTCTTGTCAAATGAGGAGTATAAGTTGTTGTGGTCTTGGAATGTTGAAATCAGGCATGTTATAGCTAAGGGAGCCTACGAGGCAATCACTACAAGCAGGTGGGACAATCAAAATAAATGGTGGCACTCCAAATTGTGGAACTGGAATTGTACTCTAATTAAATGAAGTATTTGTATTGGTTGGTTATGGAAAGTAAGATTCTCTCTTGGAAAAATTTGTTAAAAAGAGGTTGGAAGGGTACTCGTATTTGCAGTCCTTGTAAGTATGCTCATGATAGTATGGATCATCTCTTCATTTTTTGTGAAGTCATGCAGCATGTATGGCAGGAGTTGTCTAGGATTTTAAGAATTACAAAATGATGGAGAGCTGGTACTTTCGAGCATAGTTATCTCAACTAGACTTCGATGGACAATTCTTGTCCAGTCCTTCCAATATTTGTTAGTTGGTATGTCTAGAAGCACATTCATCTTGCTACCTTTAAAAATATTATTGTTTTTATACGGTGAATTCTTATGATTGTTCTCGATGTCTCTCAGGATTTTTAGGTTGAGAAGTTTACTAAAGAGCGAAGCATTACTCAACCTTATTTTTCTTTTCACCATCTGTATGGCCATTTCGATAGTGGTTCTTTGCATTCAGGTTCAGTCTCTGGAGCATGAATGGTGTTGTCCCTATCAAATACCAATTCCTTTAAGATCTAGAAGGGGTGCAATAGTGGTTTGAGTACTAGGAGTGAACTCTTAGCATTTGTTGGCCTACTTTTCTTTTCCCAAAAAAAGACGTTTCAAACTTCCAAGTCATCAACAAGTCAAAAATGGTTCTTGATTGGGCTCAATATAGGGGAAGCTTTAGGTCTTCCTGCTGGATTGGTGGAAACTCTGTAGCCGTGGGCTCCAGGAATCTTTCCACTCAATTCTCTTCCACAATGTGTTCAAGTAATTCAATCTTGATGTGGATATGTTGTCCAAAATAGGCTTGACCTCTCCCAAGGGAATCTTACAGTTTGAAGAATGGAGGAACAACCTGTTAGTATCATAGAGTTTGCTCCCCTTCTATGACTCGCAAAGGTGTGTTTTTTCAAGTATGCTTCTCTATGTATGTTCTATTTATAGTTGAGTTTCTAGTGGACAACATCTTTGCTGTTGGATTTTCAGTAAAAATATTTGCTCGTAGTCTTTGTCAATAAATATTTTTGTTAAAGTCTATGTTGATTAACAACTTTAAGTTATTGATCATTGTCAGGCAATGTAAAATATCAAGCGTCTACAAACCTATATATTGTTTGATTCAAATGAATATCGACTATAGCTCTTTTCTTTGTGAAAAAAAAAAAACAAAATTTATTAAGCAACGAAATGAATATCAACTATAGCTCTTTTCTTTGTGAAAAGAAAACAAAATTTATTAAGCAACGAATTCCAATCTACACAACATACATAGTCATTTTCATTTTCTGTTGACAAACTTGAGAATGGTATGAAGTACCTTGGTTTTCATATTAAACCATGAAGGTATCTTTTGAAGGACTGGGACTGGCTGATTGCAAAAGTGGAAAAATGGATAAAGAATTGGAGCTTTCGATGGCTATCCAAGGGAGGTAAGCTAATATTGACAAAAGTTGTTCCTGAGGCCATTCCAGTCTACTAGATACCGGTAGGTATTATTGAGAAGATTAGGAATATGTGTTTCAAATTTCTATGGTCTGGAAATAAGAATTCATTTGGTTTACCGTGGACATCCTGGAAGACTTTGGCATGTCCAAAGTTTATGGGGGGTTGGGGGCTGAAAGTACCTATTGTTTTTGCTAAAGCCCTTGCAACCAAGAGTGTGTGGAATATCATCTATGGATCGGGTCTCTGGGTAAAAATGGTTGTTCATAAATATGTACATCCCATGACCTTAATGGATTGGATTAGATCTCCTGTTAAACACAAAAGATGCATGTCAATATGTTGGAAAGCTGTTCTTTGGGCTTTTGATATTATTGGAAATTTTCTGGTATGGAAGGTTGGGAATGGAGCTGATGTTTGTCTTGGGGTGGATCCATGGATGGGTTGTAAATGGAGACATATCCTACCTTCTTATGTGATTGAGAAATTACATTTGGCTAGAATCTTTTTTCTAAAAGATATTGGAGTACCTGGTTTGACTTGTTTGGTGGAACATCAATGGTTAACTGTTGATTATATTGGGTTAGTTGATCTTCATGAGATATCGGCGTGGAATGGATATCTAGCTATTCTTAAAGCTAGTCATGTGAGGATTTCAAATGAAGCTGATGTTTTGGTTTGGAACCTGTCTAAATCTGGTAAGTATACACCAAAAGATGGACATGCACAGTTAATGATGGTCAGGGATGTGGAATATTCCTGGTGGTGGAAAGTACTATGGAAGCTTAAGTGCCCACTCAAGGCCAAAATTTTCTGTTGGTTTATATTATTGGATAAATATTTGACATGGGATGTGCTAGTTAATAAAGGTAGAGAAGGCCCTGGAAGATTCTATTTGTGCAAAATGGATGATGAAACCAATTTTCATCTTGATGTGGATTGTTCCTTTTCTCATAGTGTTTGGTTAATCATTGAGGATAAATTAAGAATCAAGAATCTATGGAGTGGGGAATCAGTGACAATATGTATGAAGTCATGGTATTTAAATTTGACGGTAGCACATATTAAATCTTTACCTGTTATTGTCTTATGGTTTATATGGAAAGCCAAGAATCGGTCTTGTTTTGAAGATCTCTCTTTGACACCAGCTAAGGTTTCATGTTTCAGTATGGGGGATGATGAGGTCTCTCCCTCTGGATAATGCTATGGTAAAAATAAGATCTGTAGATGTTGAATTTATTGATAAATCTTATGCATGGGGATATTTTGATGGATCTGCAGTTGGGGTACCAAAAATATGTGGAGCTGGGGGCATGCTTTATATTACTGATGAGCATTATTTATCTTTTAAAGTTGGTTTAGGGTTGGGTACTAATAATTCTGCAGAGCTATGTGCTTTAAAGCTTCTACTTACTTTGGCTAGGAGGAATCAATTGGAAAAAAATCAGATTTTCAGTGATTCTCAGTTAGTAATTTACTGGGCTACTGGTAAGTACAGAGTAATGAATTTAGAACTATCAATGATTCTACAGGAAGTGAATAGACTTACAGATAGTTTTGAATGTGTGGTTCTCAAGCATATATATCGGGAAATAAATTCTCATGCAGATGTATTGGCAAAAGTTGGAGGGTCGATTATGGAAGGTTATTGTTCCATTAAGGAGTATCGAGCATCTGAATGCTAGGAAACTTTTCAGATATTTTGAGTAACGGTTTTAATGCAAAAAAAAGAAAATGAAAAAACATTCAAAAATCCAAGAGAAACGGGAAATTCATGAAACATAGTGCTAGTACCATGGTTTTCCCAAAACCAACGGCAAACTTACCGCCAGTAAAGTTTTCCATAAAAAGAGGGGTGGAGACCCCATTTCACAAGTTTATTTTCTCCTTACCAAAAATCAAATGTAAAAGCCCCATTTATTTCCAATCAATGAAAATAAATCCATTTATTCTTTCATGTAAGTTGTGTTAATATATGTGAATGGTTTATTGTAGTTACTTTTACTGCTTATTGTTTATAGTTACTGTTCATTATATATTGTTGTTGCATGAATTTACGGTGAAGCATTTATATTTGAGTTTTTTATTCACATCTCATGAGCCTTGACACTTTAGCTCATATTTCTAGTTGCATAGTTTTGGCTCACATTTTACTTGTTTTTATTTGCATTTACCACATTGTTCCACACACCAGTGGTGTAAGAGACACTCTCTTGTGTGCTCTTTACCTTAGCTTTCTTAAGGAGGTATAGCCTCCATTTTCACCTTTTGGAGTGCAAAATCACTGACAATAATTATGCTTAATTAAAGGCTTTGTACTTCATCCTTGAATTTATCAATCCATGTATCCTCTATATACTTCATGGTTATTGAATCTACATGAGTCTACATAACTCTTGGATCATTTATGTACAAGTCATGCCACCCCTGTAACATGGCCAATTCTTTCAACAAAAAATCCTTTGAATCCTTGGGATTATAGGCATGTGTCTCATATCTTACAAGGAGGACATGTGCCTTCCCTGTTTTTTTTAATATCTGGTACCCATCGTGTCCACATTTAGGATATATCTTGTTTTTTTTAATATCTGGTACCCATCGTGTCCACAATTAAGATATATCTTGTTTTTTTTAATATATGGTACCCATCGTGTCCACATTTAGGATATATCTTGTTGTCCTTATATTCGCCTCTATATAAAAGACGATCTTTGGACAAGCGTGATATGATATGTGCTCAACACCCATTTTTTTTCAGCAATTGCTTTGCCTCTTCACAATTGTCCGAGAGGACATTATCAGTTGGAAGTACTTTTTATTTAAGTATCCTATAGTTAGTGGGAAATACAAGTATACATTGTCACTAAGCATGCAACAAATCTCTTTTCATCGTCGATTCAATGGGGACTCGATCGTTAGTTACCTTAGTAGTGCCAAGAAGCATGTGTCCAACATACCATATATTACTTTCATGTTATACAACAACATTGTTTTCCTTGGTTGGGTAGACCTTGATCCATGCCTAAAGAAAGGGATGGTGGAAGCAATTTTCATGCATTCATTGAGAAAAGATGGTCTATAAAATATCATAGAATAAAAATCACAATGAAGGGAGTGAGGAAAACACATCCAACATAAATAACATGGGTAGGTTTTTGTAATTTTAATATGAAAGCAATATATTTGAATTATGTGTATGTTTTAATGATGTGTAATGGTTTGCATAGCAAAAATTTAAGGAAAATCTATAAGATTGTTTGTAATTTGAGTAAAGAAGAGCAAAAAATATTTAAGAAATTATAACAAACTGAGGAATTATGTGGGTCAATAGGTGATTAACATGAGTTTTATTTTATGTATTTATTTTAACTTCATATTGGAAGTGATTCTCAAGAATAAATGCTATAATGTTTCAAAGTTTTGAATTCAAATTTGTTGAATGTTGTACAGGGACCAAGAGCGAGGAAATAATACACCCTAAAAAGCTAAAAATTAAGATGAATGTAAATGATGATGATTTGGTCATTTGTTCAAATGGAATGGTGATGGAAGCTACTGTGGGGGGGGTCTATAAAACTTTGAGGGATAGAGTGGAAAGAGCGTATAGACGTACTTTTTCATTTATAGTACAAAAATCAATCCAATGACTCTAAGAATCAAGTTATAATTAAACTATAGGAAGCATTTCCGGAGCAGTGGGCACTGATATCAATGAGATTTGCAATTGCAAAGATATACAAAAACATAAAATAATCTTTTAAAAGGTATCACTGGTAAAAATGTTTTCCTTTAATATGTACATACTAGTCCAAAACATACTTTGTTAATATTTTTTCTATGTTTTTTTTCCATATAAATATTTATTCGTTTTTCATTGTGCTTTTCGTTTCTCAAGAAGATTGTTAAAATTCCAAAAGGAGAACGATGTGATATCCGAAATATGGTAGTAGGGATGTCAAAAAAGGTGTGCCATGAGATGGTCAAAGAAATGAGCATAACTGAATCGTAGGGGGATCCATCCCAACAACATTGTGCATCAAACAATGTAATCATTGTTTTATTTTTATATGTGCATAGAGTTTAATTATCACATGAAATACTAATTTTCAATTGTTTTATTGTAGCATAAACAAAAAAGGAAATGACACCCATTCAATGCATCATACGGGACAACAAGGCAAAGACTGGTTGATCGCAAAGTTTGTGAGTACTTGTGGTTTGTTTCCTATTTCCTATTTTATGTGATGTTAATATCATAATTAATTTAAAATCGTACATAGAATTTTTTTAATAGGTGCTAACATACAGTGAAGAGCCATCCGATCATTTTATTAACATCGGATCAAGTAAGGGTTGTCATTATATGTTGGGGTATCAAGGGTCATTTGAACAATTTGTAAGTAACTATATTGTTTTATAACGTCCCTTATTTTATTATTAATGGAACATTAAGAAAACTTTAATTATATCTATGCTTTGTCATGGCATATGAACTAACAGGAAACAAAGTATGGAGACGATCCAACGAATGATTTATTGAGGACTGACATGAAAAATGGTTTCGAAAATATGTGTGAAGTTTATGATTCACTCGTTGAATTGGTACATTTTTTCACTTACGCAGTTATGTATATATACTCATCACATTTTATTTTTATGTTTGTAGGTGAAACATGGAAATATAGAACGAAGAAAAGTCAATGAACAAAGAATTTCAAATAACTGAGGAAAATATCCATTGAAGATGATGAAGAGATGGGGCATGGAAGTAGGCCGGGCAATTACAACACTTCAAGAGATGATTGACGATCAATACATTTGAATGTTGTTACCGCAGGTTGTATTTTGGAATTTTTATTTGTGAAAACAAACATTTTTTGTAATGTGAACATATCATCCCAATTGGGTGAGGATAAGTAATCAATAATTGTGACAATGTCAAAATGACATTTTGATTATTGATGACCTTTATGTTGTCCCATATTTTGGATTCTTATTTGTATACAATAAAATGTGTTTCTTCTTCTACTAGATTGTCTAATGTAGCAAAATGTTACACTATCAATTAAGTTTATGAATGATTTTTACATTGTGACTATGAACAAAGGTGTACCCAACACACTTTTCGAAATACAATAGTTAAAATATAAAAATAAATTGTACTATAAAAATATTCATTTTTTGAATAACAAAATGAAACTTTGTAAAAATAAAAAAGAAAATACTATATTTATATATCAACAACATGGGAAAATTCACCATAGCACCATTCACTATCTATAAAATAAATAGAATAGTTACATATCCGCAACAAGGAAAAATTCACCACGACAACATACAAAATCGATTTAAATTCACCACTTTAGCATACAAAATCTATTTACTTCAACTAACGAGTGTCTTTATTCATTTCCATGAAGTGATATCTATTCAAATTTTAGCCACTGATGCTCTTTCACATAATAAACATACTTGTGCTTTTTACATATCATACACATTGGTGCTCATCAGTATAATATACGTATCGGTGCTTATTGATATATTAAATGCATAGATGCATATTGGTAAAGTATACACACCGATTATTACAATGCACATAATACAACATCTACACCGACCAGTTTACATATACAAACGCATTGGTGCTTTAATCAAATATCGAAGCACCGGTGTGTTCTAGACATCGCATTGGTGCTATTACAATGTACTATATGCACTGGTACGTTCTAGACATCGCACTGGTGCTATTACAATGCACTATATGCACCGATTTGTGTACACTAAAACATAACAACTAATGCGTTAGAAATGAATGCACACACTGAAGTTGTCACTATTATGTATAAGCACTGATGGGTTTTATTTATAATATACACATATGTGCGTGGACATTATTTGTACGCATCGATGTGGATTAGTAATAGAAGATACACTAGTGCACGTTATAGAAATATAAAACATCGGATAAGAAACACGGTTAAAACCTTCGGCCACCCAATGTTTTTTAGTTATAGTGAATATTCGTTATAACGTCCACAAAAACCTCTTCTACGTAAAAAAGAATGTTGTAGTGGAGGTTTTTTGGACCTTTTTACCAATCTTGTAACACTAAAAACCTCCGCTAGAAGGTGCTTTCCTTATAGTGATACCTCCCTCACCATGATGAAGGTACATTTTCATCCAGTCTTTTGTGGCATGTTAGATATGGGCATTGTATGTTGAAGAAAAATGGTGTTTTTGGTTTGCCTACCATTCCAAGGAATTTAAAGCAATGTGATGCATGTATCCTTTGTAAACATATCAAGCAACCTTTTGATGATTCCACTTCGAGAGCATGTAAACAGCTAGAACCAATACACACTAATTTATGTGGCCCCATGCGTGTTGCTTCTACTAATGGTAATAAATATATCGTGTCTTTTTATTGATGATTACAACATGATGTGTTGGGTTTATTTATCGAAGCATAAATTTGAAGCATTTGAAACATTTCAAAATTTTCATGTATGGATTGAAAATGAAGCACATGAAAATGAACATACTTCTAATGAATTTGAAAACTAACTTCGTCAACATGGGATTATGCATCAAACCACAATTCCATATAATCCTCAATAGAATGGTCTAGTAGAAAGAATGAACATGACACTCTTGAATATTGTATGTTCCATACTAGTTTCAAGAATGTGAAATTGATGTTTTGGGGTAATGCAAATCCATGTGTATTGTATTTGAGAAACAAAAGTCCATCTCATGCCCTTGGAAACAATATTCTATATGAAATGTGGTATGACCACATTCATTCAATGAGGCATCTTAGGGCTTTGGGTTCCACGCGTTATGCCTTAATTCCTAAGGAACATAGAAACAAACTTGGTGCAAGAAGTTGGAAGTGCATCTTCTTGGAGTACTCAAATACCACCAAGGAATATTATATTTAAGATGAAGTAAATAAAAAAGTTTATTCTTTCTAGAGATATGATTTTTCTTGAAATGAATAGAAATGACAAGATCGTTGAGAGGTAACTGTATCTTTTGGTTAGATTTACCCATGTAAAGGCACATCATGAATTTGATAACGAGATTCCACGTGTTGAACGGGAGATCCCTATCTTAGATCAACCTTTGGAATCTCCTTTTGTAGGACCATCTCCCCATTATGAATAAGTTCATGTCACTTCATCATAATAGGAGGTTCAATCGTATGATGTGATTGAGATGATTGAAAGATTTAAGCTTGAGGAGAATGCAACAACATCTCAATCAATTGAGCAACCTGGATCCTCATAGAAGTTTCCAAAGTCGATCATGAATATATCTAAAAGTGTTCATCCTAATGAGGTTGGGAAAATAAGAAATAGAATATTAGTAAGACAAGAAGATGGAGGTGATGTAGAAGATTCATATTTAAGTGATGTAAATGATATGGATGTTTCATGTGATTGTGAATTGAATTTATCTGCTAACTATGAACCAACTTCCTTTGAAGAAGTTGGTTCTCATGATGAGTGGAAAAGAACTAAGTAAAAGGAATAATATGATGCTCTCATAAAGAATGGGACATGGAAGTTTGTGGACCCTCCATTTAGAACCAAACCAACTAGATGTAAGTGGGTTTACAAGAATGAGTATAGACCAAATGGCTCACTTGACAAGCATAAGGTGAGGTTTGTGGAAAAAATATTTGCGCAAAAAGAAGGCATAAACTATGAAAATACTTTTTCCCCCACAACAAAATGGGATACCATTCATACTCTATTGGCTTTGGTTGCACAAAATCGGTGGAAATTTCATTAAATGGATGTGAAGAATGCTTTCTTAAATCTAGAGTTGAAAGATATTGCCTTCATGTCTTCGCCATAAAGGTTTATTGTGAAGGGACAAGAACAAAAGGCATGGAAGCTCATCAAGTCTTTATAGCCTGAAACAAGCACCTCGTGCCAGGTATGAAAAGCTAACTAAACATCCTTTGAAATTAAATTTCAAACACTTTAATCTTGATGATGCAACTTTGTTTGTTAAGAAAGTTGTAATAATTGTTGTATATCTTGTAATATATGTAGAAGATATGTTGATGGCAGGGAACAACAAAAGCTACATTGCACCCATAAAGAAAGAATCGAATGAAGTTTTGAGAGGATTGGCATTGGACATCTTCACTACTACTTGGGCATTGGAGTGGCATATTCGTCTCCCAAAAGAAGCACATTGGAGAATTACTAAACAAATTTGGCATGGCTAAGTGTAATCCTCTCACCACTCCATGGAAAAAAATTTGAAGCTAACATCAAAAGAAGGGAATAAATTTGAGGTTGCAACTAAATACATGCAACTTGTGGGGAGTCTTACTAAACAAATTTGGCATGGATAAATGTAATCCTCTCACCACTCCATGGAATGAAATTTGAAGCTAACATCAAAAGAAGGGAATAAATTCGAGGTTGCAACTAAATACATGCAACTTGTGGGGAGTATTATATACCTTACCACGACTAGAATTGATATTCCATTTGTAGATTGGATCCTTCCCAATTTCATGCAAAAATCATGTGAAGGACATTGGTGTGCTACAAAGAGAGTTTTAAGATTCTTGAAAGGGACTCAAGACTTTGGACTCAAATACTCTAAAGTGGAGGACTTCAAATTAATTGGATTCAGATTCAGACTTTGATCGTTGTAACACCCTGGTTTTGACCCCATGGTATTAAAATTGTACATGATGTAAATATAATTAAATCATGGTGAGGAGCTCAAGGCCAAGGCCCTGCCATTGATTTGGTATTTTGTGTATCGGTGATCAAGATCGGTGCCGATGGTTATAGTGCTAAGTCAGGCATAGTATATTTTGAATATATCATGTAAATATGCAATATAATAAAATACCACAACTAGTTATGCACTGCAACGAAAGAGATGGGGGCATGATTTCACAAGGAATAGCGAGGGGAGTTAGTCAAACTCCTGAGCCAATAGGGTAAGGCCAGATGTTGATGGGAGAACCCATAAGCTCTCATCTACCCCTTTTGTCATCTGTACTCAATCATTCAATTCTTCCAAAAGAACGGTTGAGGCAGTTAATGCCTTGGGCAGAGCAAGGCATGGCAATCGGTTTCGTGACTAAGCCAACCTGTAGTCTAAGCAAACCTGCAGTCTCGGGAAGCCGCATTCTTGCTTATGGGGCAAGCAATCACCCAGGAAATGTGTGCCTGAGTCATTCAGTCCTTATCTCTTAGTCACGAGAAGGTTGTTCACATGCGTTGTTCATTATTCACTATCCTGAGTTGCGAAACAAGTTGGGTTCAACAGTGTTATCCTCACGCAGATTTCTTCCTCCTCGCGCAGTGAGAGCTAGCAGAGTGTTGCTATGCATTTCTGCAGTGCTTTTCTGTGTTACAGAGTGGTATGGAACCCTGGTCTCTTGTGTACAAGTGAAACCTTGTTTCTCCTGTGTTACAGGGTGGTATGGAACCTTGGTTGTTTGTGTTACATAGTGGAGCCCTGTGTTGTTGTGTCTCCTTGTGGTTTGATGTTATGTGTGCCCTGGTTTGGGTCTGAATTGTATGCAAGACTTAGAAGTAGACGAGATGCTGAATTGGCTTGATAAACCTAGTGAAGAGAGGAACCCCACAAAAAGATAAGAGTGGCTGGTGAATCTTCTATGCACATCCTGAAGAGCACTAGAAGGGAAGGTATAGCCCAAGGGACTGTGTAGCAAAGAAGGGGATACTTCCTTGTGTTGGGTGTGTAGGTATCATGGATGCTAGGCTAGATAGATCTTATGGAGGTGTCCCTAGCTTGACGATTGAGCTCACTAGCTTAGCAATTCTTCCTTTCCACTGCCTTAGCAGCTTAGTAAACCCAAATGTAGATTGGCTTCGATGACATCCCGTTAAATCCAACTGTATATTGGCTTGGATGACAGCTTGATAAACCCAATTAAATATTGGCTTGGCTGAACAACTTGATAAACCCAACTATTAGTTGGCTTGGCTGAGTTTTGATGTGTTCTGGCTATGTGTGAGCCTGTTGTTCCCTAGTTCCTTGTGGAAATCATGCCCATCTCAGGGGTGGCAGTTGTGTTGAGAGATTAATGAACACAACTGGCCTATGGTTGGGTGGAACATTGCAGCGACATATCTAGTTGCGGGACAACTTCATCTTTAAGATAAGTATTCTCTGTTGTATTATTTCCGCAATGTATTTGCTTATCAATGTACTGATTATGTTGAATTCTTATTAAAGATTTAAATAGGATTTATTGTTGTTAAATGTTTTTGTATTTTGCATCTATATATACCTTATGTTTTTCCACTATATTTTGCTTTAAGTTCATGGAGGATAGAAGCCTAGTTACAAAGTCAGAACGCATTTGACTTAAGTGTTTCCGCACCTTGGAAACTGCTTGTGGAAGGCGGAAGGCATGAGACAGAAAGAGAAGTTGAAACAAGGCTGAATGTTGGTTTTCCACACATCGGAATCCTCCTGCGGAGGGCGGAAGCAGAAAGAGCAGAAATAACCAAGTAAAATGTGTGTTTCTGCATCCTAGACTTTGCTTGAGGAAGAAGGCAGGAGGTAGAAGGTGGAAGAACAGAAAATGGTTAAGGAAAAGGTTGGATTTCCGCTACCTGAAGTCCGCCAGCAGAATGCAGAAGGAGGAAGGCGAAAATCGGGAATCCGAAGACAAAGGTAAGTGTTTCTGAGTTTTCCGCTGCCTGAACCTCGCCAGTGGAATGCGAAAGTTGGAAATCGGAAAGCGAAAGGTGAGCAAATGACTCCGTTGCATATTGTGTTTCTGCTACTTGGAGTCCGTCGTGAAAAGCGGAAGGTGGAAGGCGGATGAGTAACAGCTGGCGATGTTGAACGTTTGGTTTCTGCTACCTGGAGCCACCGCAGAAAGTGGAAGGCAGAAAGCGGGAAGGCAAGAAATAACAATGGAAAATCTAAGAGTTCCTCTTGCTACAAGCCGCATTGCGGAATACAGAATGCGGAGGGTGGAACGCGAAAAATCCAGGTTCAACGCGGAAATGACTTTTTTTGGTTATAGAGTGGATCTGTTGATGGAGAACGACTGTTACAGTTGTTTTTAAGATTTTCAGAGGAATGTGAAAGGGTGTTTCACGACCCATGACTGGATGTTTTTAAGGAAATTTTTTATGGATGCATGGCATCAGTAGATGGGTATGCGACAATGGTGATAAGGAGAATGTAGTGTTTGCTTTATGATACCTAATGAGTCTTGGATCAACAATTATCTCTTGGGGATCATGCAAACAATTTGTTCAAATAGATTATGTTATAGAGGCAGAATAAGTGGCTACTACAAAAGCAATAAAGGAGATTATGTGGCTGAGGAAGATACTAGATGATTTGTAGGAGAAATGGGTGAATGATACCCCACTTGTGATTGATAACTTCTATAATCAAGTTGGCCAAGAATCCTAGATTCCATGGTTGAATAAGGCACATCAACATGGAATACCTTTTGATTCAACATCATGTAGAGGCTAGGGCCATTCATTTGATACATTGCTCCACAAGTGAGCAGACTGTAGACATCTTCACCAAAGTGTTTGGAAGAGAAAAACTTGAAAAGTTAAAAAAAATGCTTGGACTCACAAACGTCTCTTTGGATTATGTGGGGAGGGGGGGAGGAGAGGAGTGTTAGAAACCTAATCATAGGGATTATGATTACAATGTGAATATCATTATTATTAATTTAGGAAATATGAAGAGTTGTAGGAGAATAATAATCAACCTCTTGTAAGATGAAACCAGACGTCACATCTTCATGTATTTATACAAGGCTCACGTTAATAAAACTATTCAAGCAAGTTGTTTTTTTTTTAACAATAGCGGATAGGTTTTGTATTAGCAAAATTGTGGCAAAGCCACCAAAAGGTTACAGCTTAAAAGTCTGGGAGGGAATATCTCCTCAGCCTCCCTGATAGAGTGTCCAAAAATACATATACTCTAGTACCAAGGTTTGATAGTATATTCAGTCTCCATCAAACCGAATTCAGATTGACAAATGCATTAGACAGTAGACACTAAATGCAGAAGGCGTAATTCATGAGGAATCACAGCAGCAGAAGATTCAGAGCATCCCATGGTCCATTTCTCTGCGTCTTTATGCATCAATCCTTCCAATTTCTGCTCCATAATGCCCACACGTGAGCCCAGGTCTTCCCTTTCAGCTTTCTGCGCAGAGCCTGATTCTCCCTTCCAATTCCAACATTGCATTAATAGTAGAGGCTTCCGAGCTGCTGCTGGCCTCATTTCTGTAACCCAAATTGAATTCTGGAGACGTCTCAACTTACCCGGATAGCGATAGATCACCACATCTGGCCGAATCCCAAATCTTCGGCGAGAGTTCTGAATGAGTTCGTGATAGGACATGGTTACATCCTTCGTTGGCATATGATCACTTCTACCTGCTATCTCCTCTCCGAGCATGTTGATGACAGCAGGAAAGCCTCCCTGGGCGACTCTAGCTTGATGATCCATCATTTCCCACGTACTCCTAATTATTAGCCATGATTTCAAGCATTGCAAGGCATTCAACGAGTTTCTAATCGTTTTCCTAGGTGGTAGTTCGAACCTGTTCCTACCAAAAAATAACTTGCCCTCAGGGAAAAACCAGAGCCATTTTTCCATGATTAGTGAGAAGATCCCCCTTGCTTAAAAGGACTCCTTCATTGGTAGCTGTATCAGCTACTGAGTTTAGCTTCCGGAGAATGTGATATATCTCTACTTGTTTGAACGTCAAGATAGTCCTTTGAATTCGATTCAGAATTTGTCTAAGTTGAAGATTTGAAATTCTGGAGCTTTGATTCAGGGCCTGGATGATGATCCTGGAATCTCCAAACACTATTAGATCATTTATTCCCATATATTTTTTCTTGGGTCAGTCCCTACCATAGAGCTAGAGCTTCCGCCATATTATTGGTTTCGGTTCCTAGACCCCAAGAATACTTTAACAACAGATTATCTTCAGGGTCGTGGAGCACCCCTCCACCTCCTGCCTCCCCTGGATTTCCTTTCACAGCTCCATCAAAGAAGAGAGAGTTCCTGTTCAGCTTCTTCCTCCAATCTTGAAACTCCCCTGGTTCTTTCCTGAGTTCCCACACGGCCAGCTTTGGAGAGCTTGGGGGATAGGGAAGGGTTTTCAACAGATCTAGATTTAGACTAGAGAGCCAAACTTCTTCGGATGTCTGCAGCGTTGTTTTGAAATAATGTTCCCCTTGGAACTTAAGAGTGTCCCCCAAGAGGCTTTTGGCTTTGGAGACAACTTGTTGAGGAGAGGAGGAGATTCCTTTGAAAATACGACTGTTTCGTTCCAGCGATAGTTTCCATAAGATAAATTTAGGCATAATCAGCCAAGCATAAGCAAGCTTGTCCTTTTGATGAGAAACAAATGGGGATGTGCAGTCCCAGTAACAAAAGAATGAAGGGATATCCAAGGGGGTAGCGTCCTGTGTCCAGGGCATGGTAGCCAGTCTCCAGACCTCTTTCGCAAAAGGGCAATCGAAGAACAAATGTAGAGACTTCTCTTCCTCCTTTAGACAGAGGGAGCATTGGGATGGCCCTTCCCAACCTTTTTTATGAAGCGTTTCTGCAGTCAAGACACTGTTGTGAGCAAGCAGCCAACTGAAGTGATCTACCTTTGGCAGAGACTTAAGTTTCCAGATACTCTTCCAGACTTCTAGGTTTGTAAGGACATTCGGAATTGCCTTGAGAGCTCTGTATCCTTCTGCGACCGTGTAGATCCCAGAGTGTGATCCCCATCCTCTACGATCCTGAAGATTGAGAGCCACCGGCGCTTTTCCATGCAATAGAGAAAGAAATTGGAGCTGGTCGTTGAGGAGATGCTGAGGGCAGTCCGGCAAAGCCCAGTCCAACCAGCCCCCAGTCCCATCCTCTCTCCATAATGAGATGTCTGCAAGGGTGATTTTTCCTTCAGCATCCAAGTGTCTCTTGAATGCTTCCATACCTGGTGTGAGAATATGAGCAGGATGACCCACAATTGAGCCCTCCCAGATACGGATTTTTTGCCCATTTCCTGGGATCCAAGTTAACTCCTTTGAGAAGAATGGAAGTGCTTTTTTACAGAGGGAGATCATCGGGGAGCCTTTTATATTATGAGGGATCGTGTCCAAGCATCAGATCCTTGTTCCTGTAAAGTACTTTTTCCACAGTACTTGTTTACTCCAAGTCAATTTGCCTGAGATCAGATTCCATAGGATCTTAGCTCCAAGGGCTAAATTTTGTGCCTTCAAATCCCTCAAGTGCAGACCTCCTTCCAAATATGGAGCTGTGACTTTTTTCCAACTGACCAGAGGTATCCTGTTTTCATTATTCTTCCCTCTTTTCCATAGAAATCTGCGAATGATGGCTTCCAATCTAGCGAGAATCATTGCTGGAGCTAATAGGAGAGAACATTGGAATACCGGCATACTGGCTAGAACAACCTTTATTAGCACTATTTTACCTGCTAGATTTAACCAGGACGCCCCCCAGGCATTGATTTTAGCTTTCAGCTTGTCTATCAGTGGTTCCCAGCTTGCTGCTTTAGGAATCGATCTGAAGATGGGAAGTCCCAAATATTTGAAGTCCGTCCATTGAGTTCTTCCCTCAATTTCTAAGATTCGGGAGATTTCTTGCATTTCAAGCGGAGTGCAATTCCATCCGTAGACTTGACTCTTGTTATAATTAATCTTGCTCCCTAATGCTTCTTGGTATAGATCTAGATCATGTTTGAATTTGCGCACGATGTTGGGGCTGGCTCCTCCCAGGAGTAGGGTATCATCAGCGAATTGAGCATGATTTATATCTTTCACTCCTCTGACCATATGAATACCTAGAAGACCTTGCTGAGTTCTACTAAATTCCAGCTGAAAGCTAAGCGCCGAAGCCTGAATGGCATACAATAGAGGAGATAACGGGCAACCCTGTCTCAATCCCCTTGAGGCTTGAAAGTATTCAGCAGCTCTCCCGTTTACTAGTGGTGCAATCCACGGAGCTGCAATGCAAGCTTTTACCCAAGATATGAATTCTGGGGCAAAGCCAAATCTGCTCATGACCTGAAAAAGAAATTCATGTCTCACACGGTCAAAAGCATTAGCCAGATCCAATTTAACAACCATACCTTTATCCTTACGGGCAGTGCTTGAGTGAATTGCTTCTTGAACTAAGATGATATTATCAGAAATGTGTCAGCCTTTGATAAATCCTCCTTGGTTTTCTGGAATGAGTTTTGGAAAAATTCCTTTCAGTCTGTTAGCCATGACTTTTGTTATGATTTTGTATCCTATATTGCAGAGAGAGATCGGACGAAATCTAGCAAAGGAGCTGGCTCGTTTTTCCTTAAGTATCAGAGCAAGGAAGGTAGAATTCGTAGCTCCTCCTAATTTAGTACAATTCTGGGATTTCCGGACCAGCCTCATCAAGTCTTTATGCACTATAGGCCAACAAGCCGTGAGGGCTCGGGCAGTAAAGCCGTCAGGTCCCGGGGCCTTGTCAGGGCTCATTTCCTCCAACGCAGATTGGACTTCCTCCACAGTGACCTACGCAATGAGCTTACGATTGTTCTTAGGAGAGACTTTCCTGGGAATGCGGTCCAAAATTTCTTCAGTACCTGCTGTCGGCACTTCATTAGATTCAGAGTAGATATCTTTAAAATGGTCATGGGCTGCTTGCTTTATTTCTTCAAATTCTGTCAATAAATTATTGTTGTGATGAATTTCTTTGACAGTGTTGAAATGTTGTCAGACTGCTGCCTGCTTATGGAAAAACGCCGTGTTTCTATCCCCCGATTGAAGCCAAGGGTTCCTTGATTTTAACTTCCAATAGTCCTCTTCCAACCGACATGCTGAGTGGAGGGCTAATTGCAGAGATTTTTCAGTGTTTAGCGCAGCCTGGTCCATATCTCCCTCGGTCCTGAAAATGTGGTTTTCTTGGGCTTTTTCTGCTTCCTTTCTTTGTTGATAAGGGGATTTTTGAAGTTTGGCCCATTCCTTTAGGGATTTTTTAACCCTTCGGAGCTTTTCTTCCCAGACATAAAAGGCTGACCCTCGGACTGGAAGCTTCCAAGTAGCTGCGATCATAGATAAACAATCTTCGGAAGAAATCCAGGCTGGATTAAACCTGAAAGGTATAGGTCCCAGCTTCTTGTCTTGAGCAAAAGTAAGGCAGATTGGTTTATGATCAGAAGCACTAAAGGGAATAATTGAGGAACATGGATCCATCCCAAGAAGATGTAAGGATTGCTGAACTAAGAACCTGTGCAATCTTGCTGCGATATGTCCTGGACCAATTCTTCTATTTGTCCAAGTATATTTGCCTTTAAGAGGTTTTATATCTTCTAAGTCCCATTCAGCTATGAGATCCTCCACCCACTCACGTGTAGGATCTCTTATGGGATTTCCCCCTTTTCTCTCTGCCTGAGATAGGGTAATATTTAAATCCCCAGCCAGAATTAAATTTTCTGCAGGATTGGTGTTCAGATACTCGTGAATGGAATTCCAGCATTGGTACTTTTCCCCAGGTGCCATAGGCACATAGATATTGAAAATGCTTAATTTTAGACCCGTCTCTTTATGAAGAAGTTTTGTAAGAATCCAATGGATGGTCGAAACAACATGTGTTAAATCAAATCTAATTTTATTCCAGAGCATCACTACCCCTCCTGACGCTCCTCTAGAGCTATTCGCTTTAGCCTCTGCTACTGACCAGATTGAAGGAGCCACCTGGAGGAAGGGTTGCTCTGCTAGTTTTGTCTCCTGGATAAGAAGGACCTCAGGCTTTGCTATTCGGATAAGATCTTTCATGTCTGAAACTTTCGATTTGCTGCCTAATCCTCTACAATTCCAGGAGACTATATTCATTATTTACCTTTAGGATTTGAAGATGCCCCTTTCGAGGCATTTGCCTGATTCCTTGTATTTCGTGGGGTAGCTTGTCCCAGGAGCTTATGGAGAGTTGGCTGGTTTCCTGCAAGTTTTTCTGCATATGTTTCAGCCTCCCTTTTTTCCCTGCTAGATTTCCTTCCTTGTTTGCCTTTAGTTTTTGGATCCGGGTTTTCCCCTTCAGAGGAGTCTTCTTCCGATCCGTCTTCTGGGACTTCCTGAGGTTGTGATTTCAATGAATCCCCTTGGTTCCTTGCAGAGGTTTCTTCCTCTGGCTGTTCTCTTGTGCCTTCTTATCCCGGATCTAGTTCAACCGTAGGTTCTTCTTTTGGGACTTCCAGAGCTGCGAACCTATTGTCAGATGTCGGAGGGTCTGGCACTTTCGGAGCCGTAGAAGTAGGGTTAGGATTTTTTGGATCTCTCTTCCGAGGAGCTCGCTGTCTTTTAGTTTGCTGCCATCCTTCATCTGCCTTTTTCCCCCTTTCTTTAGTTGACACTTGGATTTTAGGGCAATTTCTCTGAAAATGTCCATATTCGTGGCAGTGCCGGCACTTGAACGACAACTTCTCATAGTCCAATTGCTGGTAGTGCTGCCATCCCTTGACCTTAAGCTTTATGGCTTCCGGTAAGCCAGCCTCTAGGTCTACTTCCACGCAGATCCGGGCGCAGGAATAGTTTCCTTTAGGATCTGCACTGTCTATGAAACGCCCTAATCCATTCCCAATAGTTTGAAGGGAGTCCGAATTCCAACAATGGATAAGCAATCCTGGTAATCGCACCCAGATTGGAACAGCCTTGGGAATATCTATTGCAGGATAGAAATCTAGGCTCCAGCGATTCAAATACAACCCCTGAGGCCCCATAAAGTACGGCCCGTTCCTGAAAATCAAGTCTTTGTCCTCCTTTGAGATGAACTCAAACAAAAAATACCCCTTTCCTACTGGATAGCTGGTGACTCCATTCTTAATGAGGGGTCTCCAATTGTTCTGAACCCAGGTTTCCATCGTTTTTGGATTGGGCCAGAGACCGGTGAATTGTCCCACCAGAGCTCGTTCTGCCAGAGAGATAGCGATCCAGATTGATTTCTCCTCAGGTAGGGCGATTTCAGGGACTGCCTCTAACTTTTTAACAAATTTCGGGGGCGGAGCTGTTTCTGTTCTCTTCCCCTGGGTCGAAATCAACCACAGGAAAGCTTTCTCTTCCTCGGAGAGATGGGGGGGAGGAGGTTCCCCTCCTCCAGCGACGCTCATTGTGAGCCTTGGGACGAACCCAACCACGCCTCAGAGCCACGCGCCTCAGATCCACGACTCTAGCTCTGCGCAGAAAATCAATCCTGCAGGAATCCGAAAATTCTTTTAGCTATATTTTAACAGAGTACTTTGTTAACAATTCCATGTTAGATGCCTTTCCTTGAGTATTTTTCTTTCCGCTAATGCCCTAATTTTTCTTTTATTCAAGCAAGTTGTTATCGTAGCCCTGTCAGTTTAAATAAAGTGTGGTATAAGTTATTATTGTTTAAATCATTAGTAATAAATTTAGTGATGAGTGTGTCATTTTTTAATGGTTTTGGAGTAAGTTTTAAAATTGCTTTTGAGTGGCGAAGAGGTCATTTTTGTTGGACTTAAGGAAACAAATTAATGACCCAAGACCCATAAGCATTTACTAGAAGCGAAAGTCTACCCCCTTGTGGTTCACTAGTGAGTTATTTTAGGTGGCATGGTTTTCCTTGGATAATAGTGATGAACCTGCATTTGTGGACATTAGCTATTGTTCTCATTGCCAAATCTATGTCTTGTCATTGGCCTCATCCACAAGGGTGCTTGCTTTTGTAAGTGAGATGCTCTACTTGCACAAATACAACTCACAAGGAGCAAAACATATATTTTGGAAAACCTTGATGTTTGCATGAGAGGCTCTTGATTTTTTTTCTCCAGGTAAATATCTCGAGGCAAACCCTCGAGCACTTCCCCTATTTCAAGGATGGTACCGAAGGCAAACCCTAAATTCTCGAGGGCATAAAGCCAATCAATAATAGGGCTCAAAGTCGTTGCAACAATATACTGAATTATGAGAATGGAACCCACATGGGGAGAATAACACTCCATCCCACAATCGCTCAGGCTAGACCCAACCGACTTGAGACACTCTTGACCATACAACAAAACTCCATTTACAATTTTATTTTCCTGCAATTAAAATACTTCTAATCAACAATAACAAGTGACATCTATTTAATGTTATCTCTCATAATTTCAGAAATAAAACTCATAAACGACAAAGACACCTCTTTGACAAAGCAATAACTACCAAGGTACTAAGAATATTTATTCCACCAAAATCACCTAAAACTTACACTTAATATTTTACATTAATGACAATGTATCCTACACCTAGCAAGTAAAACTATTCCTTCCACCCTAGACGAGAATAAAAAATAGGGTAAAAGTCAAATTATCCAAAGATCATAGGCTTAGCAACAAATCTTTTGGATTATTATATTTAAATGTATTTTAAATTAGGTTATTTTATATATAAATGTTATGAAATAGTCCTTATTTTTCTCATTCGAATAAAAGAATTATCACTTAGCAATTTTTACTCGGTCAAAGACAAATAGTTAACATAATTATTATAATAATATAAAGGAGCGGGGCATTCAAATCTATGGTTCCTCCCGTTTAACGGCTATAATCGCTGTTGGTCATCTTCGCTGTCCGCATCTTTGTCCGCACTGCCTTGCTCTGTTCTCCGCTATGCTTCTCTGCTCTGCTTCTTTTCACAACCTCTAGGTACTTCATTCCGAAGGGCGTTTCACAACTCATACCTCAAGCTGAAGGTGTTTCTTTGCACATCCTATACCTCAATCCGAAGGGCGTTTCACAAACCATACCACAAGCTGAAGGCGTTTTACAGCAATGAGCTCGATTTTGAAGAAGATAAGCGGCAGGAGAACCCCAAAGAAGGGCGGGACTCCTCGCAGAAACAATAATGGCACCGAAAACATGCCTCCAGACGACGAGAACACAAAGTCCGGCATCAACTCGATGGTGCCTCCGCTTCCTGACACCTCTCCGGTATTCTTCTCCCCCAAGTCGGCCAAATCGAAGCATCTCACCAGTCCCGCATTGCCTCCCCGGCCTCCTCTTCCTCGTCCACTGAAGCGAAAATCGGGCGTGGATTACCCATATCAGCATCCCACCGAAAACCCCCAATCTCAGTCTGAATCAGGTGTAGCAGGAGATAAGATTGTCCTCGATACGGGTGTTAAGGCATTTGCTCTAACCTCTAACCTCTCTACGAGGCATTGGCCTACTTGTGTGGTCATTTATTGGACTTTAATAAATTATCTTATGGAACTGCATTTTGCTCTTCTTTCTTCACCAGGTTTATTGGCCCTGATATCTTGACTTTATAATACTAGCAGGTGATTGTGAGGATTCGGCCATTGACGAGAGAAGAAGAGCAGCAAGGCACCCAGATTGCAGAGGAGATCTCGTCTGATACAGTGGGTGTGGCAGATCAGCAATTTACGTTCGATGCCGTTGCCGGAACAGAGTCCACTCAGGTTTTTGAACAGCATCGGATTTCTTACATTTGTTTTTCT
Organism: Pseudotsuga menziesii; assembly: GCA_001517045.1. Lineage (NCBI taxonomy): Eukaryota > Viridiplantae > Streptophyta > Pinopsida > Pinales > Pinaceae > Pseudotsuga > Pseudotsuga menziesii. The sequence goes on along the minus strand of LPNX010056831.1, from coordinate 157,384 downwards.
TATTTGGATTTTTTTTTCAAAATTTCAAGACATCATTTACACCAATAAGCCGAGAATTTATCCGAAAATTCAGTTGAAAGTAGCTAGGCATAATAATCCAACAGTAGCTCGCCTGTATATTCGCTGCTGTCTTCCTTCCAAGCACAAGAACCAAACTGTAGTCAGCCTGGTTATAAGTTATGGCAATAAGGGGAATGATAATATTAACGTGGAACAACATAGGGATATGCCATTGACAAGCACGATCAATGGCATGTTAATGCTGGAGTGAACGAGGATTCTATCATTTCAACTGAAATGAGAGGATGCTATCACATCTGTCATCAACCCAATGATTTTTCAAATCCAGCTTTTTGATTGGCAAGGCTTTTGGTGTGAGGTAATGCCTTATAAACCATCTATCTCACACTTGCAAGGCTTATTCACAACACCTGTACACCAACAAATTTGGAGACAAGATTGTCGCTGTCTCTAGTGAGTATAGAACCTAAGACCTGCTTTATTCTTCGATCACAAGCTTATGTCCAAAATTTCGAGACATGAAATGTACCTTCGAATGCAATCTACTAAAAAAGTAATGCTAGTCACAAGAGGCAAGCCGGATCAGGGAAAATGGGCGCTGTTATCTGGGGTTTGATCCTCACAAGAAGTGTCCGATGCTACCTACAAGGGGCTGCTGATCTTCCCAGAGGCTATTATGTCAGGCCAGGGTTGCTTTTACACTGTAAGTAGCATCCCACCTCCGGAGGTGGTGGATGCACCATCTCAGCATCTTCTTCATCAGTTCCATTATACTTGACAAGTTGAGGACTATTTCCTGTTACCCGAATCTCTGTTGCCCATGATCACATGTCCATTGTCTAGCATCATATATACAGTAATCTGTTTCTTTGCTTTGCTTATTATTGACATTACCTTGTATTGCATTTTATATTGTTTTGCCAGGGGATGTATCGCCAGCCCTAGGAGACTTGTCCCTGCATTTCCTGTCCCGGAGACATGTCCCTGTCCTGGAGACGCATCGTCCCATTGCAAGGGACATGCCCCAAGTACTGGGTGTGGGAAGGCATCCTCGACTAAACTCAAGGGACATTCCCTCAAACAATCTGAAAATGATTTGTATGGTTTAATAATTAATTCCACGTCTGGTATTCTCAGTTTTAAGGTCTGACCTCCTTGCACAACGATGCTCAGCGATCTGTTTTAATGTCTAATTTGCATTTTCAATGCACTGTTATTATCACATGAATCTGCCCAGGAAATTATCTTAAGAGTTTGACCTACGTATCATGATATTTCATGCCCAACTAGCTTATACAGAGGTTTAGCCTATATCTTTAATGTCCAGTACCTGTACAAAGGTCAGATTTGTGTTTTCTGTTGCCTGGCAATGTTTTACAAAGGTACAACCTGTGTGTTTAGTGCCAAGATATAGATGGTGTGCCCACAGCTTACTGACCTCCCCTGTACTTCTGATGCACGTGGAATTCAAAAATGGTGTCCCTGTTCCTGTGCCCACACTCATCAACCCTGGCTACCTATAGTTCATATAGCCAATCTTCTAATCTCAATTAGAACGTTAACTAAGTTATGTCAAAGCTCAAGGAATGTAGTTGGAATGGAGTGATACACTAAGGGTTTTGATTTTGGGGGTTAATCTAACCATATATGAATTCATGGGGGCTTTTTGGAAAATCTCTAAGGGATGAATGATTTTCCCAATTGATGAATTCATGGCTATCTATATTGTTGAAAATGACTATATAACTGTAAGTTCAATAAGAAGAAAAGGAATGCTGATTTGTCCCAACAAAAAGTTCCTCTGACATACAACTGTTTCCAGACCTGTTTTTGTTGTAATCCATGGATCTGGATTGATGAATTGGCCAACTACCAATTTCACCAAATATTTTACCAGGTGATCTTGGATACCTTGGTTTCTGATGTTGCTTTGGACATCGTTCATGATTCAAGATTGGTATGGCAGTGTGTTACTGAAGAAGATGTGCACAATGCAATTAAGTTGTCTCAACTCTTAAAGCCTCTAGGACGAGAGTGTTATTTCATGAGAACACACTGTTGGAATGTGAATCAAAGGAGAGAGATTTATTTTAGTATATGATCTTTTTCACAGGACAGGAATAAATTCTACACTTAATGTCTTGTTGAGAAGCAAATCCTTAATGGAATAAGTGACAAACACTTGGAAGATATTGCTCCCCATTGATACATTCCGAAAGGATTAGGAAGACATTACTTCCCAGAGATACATCCTGAACATTTTTTCAAAAACCAGATCCTGTTTTTCTTGAAATATTATTAGCCTTGAATCAAATACTGGTCTCCAAGAAACATGTTTTCCTCCATTGCAACTTTGCTTCTTTTGATTGTTGATACTTGTTACCATCAGATCAGTATATTCTTTTGCAGAGGTATCCAAATGCACGATTTTACTCTTCAATGTTTTTGAACTCTTTACTTTTATAGTGTGTTTTCCCATGACACATTTGATCACATTTCATTTTAGAATGGAATGTGCACTTTTCTCAGCATAAAATAGAAGCCTTATTTGTCTTTGCTTTCTTTGTTTTCATTCAGCAAGAGATTTTTGAGATGGTGGGTGTGCCATTGGTAGAGAACTGCTTGGCAGGATTTAACAGTTCTATATTTGCTTATGGCCAGGTATTTTGTCTGTCATCTAAAATCTGTTTACAGTTTTAATTGTCTGTTATGCATCAGGACTCAAATACAATAGTTTTGCTCTGAAACTTAGTTTCCATTCTGTTTGGTGATTCTCCTAGAATTCAGATGACTTGTTCATATTAATTACCTGGTTTAATAGTTGTTTCCTGGACACAGACTGGAAGTGGTAAAACATATACAATGTGGGGACCATCAAATGCTTCAATTGAAGAGAACATCCCGAGCAGGCACCGGGGCATAACTCCTCGCGTTTTTGAGCAATTGTTTGCACGAATCCAAGAGGTAGGTTTTCCTGTTGAAAAGAATTAGCTGAAGTTAGTTGGTCAGCTCATACTTCTTTTTTATTAATGCTTTATTTGTTGGGTTTCAGGAAGAACATAAAAATTCTGAAAAGCAACTGCATTATCAGTGTCGTTGTTCATTTTTGGAGGTACACAAGTTGACTTTCTGACTGGCAAGAAATTAGTTTGCCTGTATTCATTTCTTTTGCAGGACACATACTAGTGAAACTTGGATACTTGCATTTACTTCTCATGCCTTAAGAATGTGTTGCCAATTCGCTTGTTTTTTGATGCATTTGGCATTGGAATGTGCATACTTTCCTCTTCGTTGCAACATGGATGGATGTTGGGATGCAAAAATATGTCCTGTATTTTACAATCTGCTGACAATTGACTGTATGTGACAGATATATAATGAGCAAATCACAGATTTGTTGGAACCTACACAAAGAAATCTTCAGGTAACAAGATCATCCTGGTGTTATTCTTTTCATGTATATTTCATCTCTTTTATGGTTTCATGTTTCAAATTTCAACCTTTGTTATGCCTATAATGGTCTCACGTTCTGTTTAGCTCAATTAGATATTTGAAGTTCCAGATTTTCATAATATATATTTCTTGTTGATTTGCTTACAGATAAGAGAAGACACAAAAAGTGGGGTGTATGTAGAAAATATTACAGAGGAATATGTTGCCAGCATGGATGATGTAACTCAGCTTTTTCTTCGAGTATGTATGCTTTATTATCTTTGCTCTTTCTATAGGAAGCTTGCTGCTAAATAACATGCCAGGTTGGTGGCACAATATATATATATATATATATATATCTATATACACGCCAGGATGCCTTCCACTTTTAAGCTTAAGTGTAAAATCTTCAAAGCCAGAATATGCCAAAGTTGCTTTATGTTATTTTCGTTGATGAGTTGATTTCCAAATATCCCAATCTCAATTTTTCCTCCAAGGAAAACCCCTTGGGGAAACCCAAGGGATGCTTCTCCACATTTGTGGATGACATACATAGTAAACCTTTTGGCGTAGACTAGTGTGCCTAACCTGTGGAGATTTAAACTAGGCACCCACCAGCACGGAACCAGAAAAATGCCCAAAAACATTGGTGACATCCAGTTGAGTTAACCCCCTGGGAAAGTCCTAATCTTACTTCCAAGTATAATGATGTTTATTATATTCGGCAATCTTTACCTTGTTTCATCTTCTTGCATTCTTGAAGAATACATTTTAGATACTCTTTTACAAGATCCTTGGAGAACAACGCTTCTCTTCAATAGTTGGCACACTTTTTAATTGTGTCATGTTCTGCAGTTCTTTAATTGTAAATAATAAATATCTATCTCTTGAATCTCTCTCCCAGCCATTCTTCAATTCATACGTGTTTAGTAAACAATGCAGATAATTTTCAATGTCTATTTTGTAGACAATAGTGTTGTTAAAGTTTAGGGTTAGGTTAGGATTTGACATAAACAAGATCCTTGGAGAACAATGCTTCCCTTCAATAGTTGGCACACTTTTTAATTGTGTCATGTTCTGCAGTTCTTTAATTGTAAATAATAAATATCCATCTCTTGAATCTCTCTCCCAGCCATTCTTCAATTCATACGTGTTTAGTAAACAATGCAGATAATTTTCAATGTCTATTTTGTAGACAATAGTGTTGTTAAAGTTTAGGGTTAGGTTAGGATTTGACATAAAAAATATACTTTAATGCATAAACAGAATTATGAAACAAAGTTAGATTCAGAATAGTATTGCTACATTAAATTCAAACATAATCTTCATCTCTTTCAACTTTAACACTTCACTGGTCACTGCTTTAAAGTTGGTCTTTGAGATGATTTACCAAAATACCATGTACAGTAACAATATTATAACTGATGAAACAAAACAATAATAATGTACAAGAAATAACAATAGTAAATAACAGTAACAATACTAATCTAGGATTGTTTTGGATCAGCCTTATACTTAGATACTTTTAGGTTCTAAACTTGTCAGCGAAGGGACAAGTCACCTAGCTGGATAAATGGGCCTACCTTGAGAGAGAGCTTAAGAGGGTTATAGTAGTAAGAATACAGAGCTCAGATTCTTAATCAACATGAAGAGAAACTTCAATCCTTTATACAGACTTCAGCAACACTTCTTATGAAGGAAAAGACACAGGTCACAGCTCAGTTGAGAAACACAGTCACACCAGCAGAGAATACACAGTCACGCTCAGCAGAAGACACATAGTCACGCTCAGCAGAAGATGCACAATCACACTCAACAGAAGGCACAGTCACATTGGCAAAAGACACACAGTCTTGTTGAGCAAAGGAACACAGTCTTGTTGAGCAGAGGAACACAGCCATGCTGGCAGAAGACACATAGTCACGCTCAGCAGAAGACACACAGTCACGCTGGAAGAAGACGCACAGTCATGCTAGCAGAAGACACAATCATGCTCAACAGAAGACACACAATTATGCTGGCAGAAGACACACAGTCACGCTGGCAGAAGACGCACAGTCATGCTAGCAGAAGACACAATCATGCTCAACAGAAGACACACAATTATGCTGGCAGAAGACACTCAGTCACACTGAGCAGAGGAACACAGTCACGCTGGCAGAAGACACAATCATGCTGGGAGAAGACACACATTCACGCTGGTAGAAGGCACATAGTCATGGCCAGCATAGAGCAGCAGAGAGGATACAGTCATGGTAGCAACAGAGACATAGTAACGACCCAGAGAAAAAAAACATAGTCCACAGATCAGGTGACGACCCAGCGAGAGAGCAATAGTAAAGTCATGGTTCAGCCCTAGAGGGCACACAAACAGGTCGTGGCCTCACATCAAGAGTAACAAAAAAAAACGAAGGTGTCAAGCAGCAACAAGCCTTAGTCAAGGCATCAGACAAAACCATCAGCAATGAACTTTAGAGCAAGGAATGAGATCTAAACTTCTCTCTATCAAGACACCCACTTGGAATGGAGGGGTGGACTTAATTTATAATCTTGACAAGCCTTTTAGAGAGGTAACGTAGGTAACCCTAGGTTTTAGGGTGGTTACCAATAAAACATAAAATAAAATTAGGGTGGTTACCAATGGTCCAAAGGTTTTACAAAATTAAACCTAAGTTGACTTAGGATAGGGTGCTGATGGTTCAAAGGTCTTACAAAATAAAAACCATAAAGTCATGTTGAAATTTGGTCCCTAGAGGTTTTCTATTATTTACAACTTAGGTTTTGAATAATATGTTGATTTTCTGAGCAGCATCGAGAGCCCTTCTCTTCGGAGAATGGGACCACCTGGTCTGGGACCACGGTGAAGACTCAACCTAGTGTTGAGTGACCATTTTGTTGAATGGTAGATATCTGGTCTGGGACCATGATATAAACCCAAATCTGCTTTGGGTAGACTCAACCTTGTGTTGAGTAGACATCTGGTCCGGGACCATGATGTAGACCAGTCTGGGACTGGTAGACTTAGCTTAGTTTCGAGTAGCCATTCTTTGGGAGAATGAAGACACTGTAAGCTCTATATTGGGTCTGGGCATGTGTGTGGCACTTTGACTCTTGATCTATGGGCTTGGTGTGCTTCTCTAAGGATTAGCTACCCTTGGTTAAGTTACTCTAGTACCAGATCCAGGTGTCACACAGTGTGTGAGATAAAAGCGTTAATAACTCTCTTGGCTTATGATGATCTACTTTTGAAATAAAAAAGTACCACAGGTAATGACCACAGGGGCACTTGGTAAAAGGCCAAGGTCAAAAGTCAAAGAAAAAAATAAAAGTACATTTTTGGTAAAAGTGAAAGTGAAATTAGGAAAAGAATAAAAATATTATAATTTTTATCTTTCCTAATCTTGTCCACCTAAAAGGACCACAGGTGGAAAACAACATTAAAGAAGGACTTCTTATAAAAGTCAAAGGAAGGACTTTAGCGTTCCATTTTTTGGGCAGTTTTCAGCAGTCTGATATTTTCGGGCAGTTTTTAGCAATCTGATATTTTCAGGCAGTTTTCAGCAGTCTGATATTTTCAGGCAGTATTCATTTTCAGGCAATTTTTAGATACTCTGATATTTTTAGGCAGTTTTCAGACAGTCTAATATTTTCGGGCAGTTTTCAGTAGTCTGATATTTTCAGGCAGTTTTCAGCAGGCTGATATTTTTGGGCAGGAGAGAGAAAATCTTAGTTTTTCTGAGAAAGCCCTAAATTGGTAATTTTTTGTAATTCTGGAAATTGTGGGTAAAATTATCAGGCTGATTTTTACTGATGAATTTTACAGTTACTGTGGTCAAAATCCAGATCTGGATTTGAGGAACTTTTTGAAGAATTTCTTAAGCCATCTCATTTATGAGATGAGCTATTAATGCTTTTGGGGTTTTTGTCCTTTGAAGGTTTCCCCAGTGAAAAATATTGTGTCCATGTGTGTTGATGTGATGAATGTGTTTTTACTGCACTGCTGGTCTATTTATGCTTATATCTGCAAATTTTTAAAGTTTATGCTAATGCTGAAAATTCAACATAATAAAGATAGTTGCAACCAAGAACTAGGTAGATCTAAAAACTAGGGTTTTAATTGTTTTTATTATGCCTCGGAAATAGAATGATGGTTTTAAATGCTTGATGCAAGATAAAGGTATTACTTGTATCCTTCTGGTTGAATATAGGTCCTTTCCCTTCACTAGACAGCTGCCAAATAAAATGAGCTTCTATTTCGAACAAACAGTAAACCCAACATGAGCACCCATGTCAATCACACAAAACCATTGTAAGTAGGATGTAATAGCAATGATCAAGATGTAATCAAAATAAGCTATTGAAATGACAAATGGAGAGTGATCTCAACAGATAATAAGCAAGATGCAATAATAATCCAAGATGAAGATAAACCCCCTGTTTTAAACGCCTAAGAGAAATGGGAAATTGCGCTTGTAGCTGATGTCCTCTTGCCAAGACAATAATGAAAGAGATATGCCTGAAAAATATGCTAGATCTGACAACCCTAGGTGCTTAGAAGAAAGAGAAACTCATTCACCATTAGAAACCCAAAGAGAAGATCAAAATTTGCTTTTCATTATTTTGCTCAAGAGCCAAAGTTCCGATGGGATACAATGAGGGGTCACGACTCACGATCAATGGTTATAACATTGTAATGTACATAGCAATACAAAAAGGCTAGAATGGTGGTAGCTTATAATTGAGAAGAGATGTGATGGCTACACTTATTAAGAAAAAACCCATAACAAGAGGTTGGAACTACATTTTATAAAAATGCCAAGACCCTAATAGACAAAAACCCACAGCTGCAGTAATTGTGACCCTAATATGAGTTCAGGTGTGAGTTCAACACTGAGCTGGACAAAGCTGAGTTGTATTAGAAAAAAAATCCTTCCTGGTACCATAACTTTATGCTTGTTGCTCTCTTATAGGTATTCTTTAGCATGTGGAAAGAGAATTTGCAGCTGAGTGTGATTGCTCTTCTTTAGGTGCCAAAATTGCAAAAAGCACTTGGTGTAAGGCCCCAAAAAATGTGTCAGAAATTCAAGGTCTGGAAACTATTAGTATCAAGAAGTTTTTTGAAATGTCCCTGAATTGCAGTCTGGAATCTGGATTATTACATCATCAGACCAAAGCTTGAGCATGTAACTTTCCCTACATAGACAGGGTGAGCTAGCATATTTGCTTTGGCTTCAGCGATATCATTTTTTGAAGATCCTTATCCTATCTGAAATCTGGATTGCTAGATCTGATTTAAAGCTTTGATTTCCCCCAAATAAAGTCGCATGGCTTTGCCATTAAATGTTGCTTTACATAGGTTTTTCCATGAAAGGAGATTCTGTTCAACCTTATGGGTCTCCAAAGATATGGCCCCTTTCCAATGAAGGGAGGAGACAAGACAAGTTAGCAAAAGAACTTGTTTCCAACAGATTTTGGCTATACTTTGCATTCCCAAAAAAGTTTAAATTCGTCATTTTTTGACAAATCACACAATAACCATCTACAAGTACTGTGTGATGCAGCCTATTTTTAACTACTAGGCTGCCATTGAGGACAAGCCATGCAAGAACTATTGACTGAAATGACAAGTACGTTTTTCAGATGTCTTGAAACCTTCAAAGTCATCTAATTTCATTGTCCTGAACAACCTATCTTTTGTGAGTGAAGCTTGGTCAGGCCTTAGCATAGAGCTCTTTGGTTTTATAATTGAAGATATGTTTCCCACATGATAATTTCCAATATGATTGAATGTAATTGAAGATAGGTTTCCGATATGATAATTTCCAATATGACAAGTAGGTTTTTCAGATGTTTTGAAACCTTCAAAGTCATCTAACTTCATCGTCCTGAACAACCTATCTTCTGTGAGTGAAGCTGGTCAGGCCTTAGCATAGAGCTGTTTGGTTTTATAATTGAGGATAGGTTTCCCACATGATAATTTCCAATATGATTGAAGATAATTGAAGATAGGTTTCCCATAGGATAATTTTCAATATTTCAAATTGGTACCCTATGCATCCAAAATTAAATTAAACAAGCTGGTGTGTTGAATGACGGTATTAGTTACAGGGTGCTGTGTATGCTTGTTTGTCAGCTGCCTGTAATTTTTGGGTGCAGTGGTTTTCAGTGGCAGCCTATTGCCTTAATCCTTGATCCACAAATCGCCCCAGGTATGAAATTTTTTCTTGACCAATCTCTTTCCCATGAAAGAAGAGGATAAACCAAGCAGCCCCTTATTCAATGGGAATGTCCATTTGGATCTTGCAGTTAAGTCCCAGAAAGTCTTAATATAGCTGTTTGTACAGTAACTGCCAAGCTTGCCACACTCTCCTGGGAATTCTTGTAAAAAAATTCCAAGGCACTATTAGTTTTATTCTAAACTGTTAGCATTCTTCACGAACCAAGCCCAGCTATTCACAAAGAAGTTTTCTTTAAATGGGATTAAGGGATCCAACTTTTTCATGCTGCTTTTCATTTGGCTACCCAATGAGTTCAGCTGACTTATGCAACTTATGCAATGTGTTTTACAGGGCCTTGCAAATAGGAGAGTGGGTGCCACAAGCATTAATGCGGAAAGTTCACGTTCACATAGCGTGTTCACATGCGTACTTGAATCTCGCTGCAAGGTATTATGCTACCACAAGTTCAATTTCAACTTTTATCAGAAATATGTGAATACAAATTCAGAAATAATGATTGTTCTGATGGTAAATTGAATGGGGTTCTATTTACCTTCCAAACCTATGTGGAAGAAATTTATAGGGGAAAGAAAGCATTTTAAATTCAGGCTGGTTTTTGTTTTGATCCTCATTATACAAGTTCTTCAGAAGAAAGCATCTTAGAAAGATGATGTTTGCTTGTGATTAATCTCAATATGCTTATGTATTTTTATAAACTCTGCATGCTGTAGTCATTAAAAGGGAGGTTTTTTGTTAGAATGCAAAATTGTGATATAGGAATGGCTGTTGATTTCGTCAATTCCATCAATGTGATGCTTATTAAGCAGTACAAGAACTATTTCTTGAGGATGACCCTTGTAAGTTGTATATTATTACTTACCTTTTGTTGCAAGGTAGAGATTTTGTGTGGTAAAACGTTCTGGCACATGGATAATTTCATTAAACAGGTTGTTTAGTTTGAATCTCGAGATTTAGCTTTGGAAAAACTTGCAGTTGTGGCTCATGGCTTGAGTGTACAATCATTTCATTCTAACCCCACATAAACATTTGGGATTTCTGTCTTAATCTGAGTGCAATCTGGATTATATGCTTTTTAATTGGCATTCCTGTATATACTCACTCCAACATATAATCATTTATGCAGAGTGTGACAGATGGGTTACTAAGTTTGAGGACAAGTAGAATCAATCTTGTTGACCTTGCTGGATCTGAGAGACAAAAGCTCACAGGTGCGGCAGGAGAGCGTTTGAAGGAAGCTGGCAACATTAACCGTTCTCTGTCACAACTAGGGTATGAACTCATTGCAACACAGTTCTAATGTACAAGACAAATGACACTAGGATTTGATCAAATTGTATGCAAAAAATAGAATAAAATGTCTATGTTAGTTCAAATGGAATAAAGACCATTTCCTGTCGCTACAGTTTAACAAGTTTATCGACATTAAAAATGGGTCAAATTTTCATCATGCAGATGGTATTCTCTGTCCATGGTTATTGGATATTTCTTTACCTAACAGTTTTCGATCTTTGAAAACAAACAGGAACTTGATAAATATTCTAGCAGAAGTATCACAAAGAAAGCAAAGGCATATTCCTTACCGTGATTCAAAATTAACCTTTTTGTTGCAAGAGTCTTTGGGAGGGAATGCAAAGCTAGCCATGATTTGTGCCATCTCTCCAGCAAGCAGGTAAATTCTCTTTTTTAAATGGTCCCAAATGGAAATTTTTTTCACAGAGAGAGAGAGAGAGTAAAATTTATTTAGTTTCACACCAGATCAATTATTCTAAAAGAGAGGGTTCTGCATGCTAATTTACAACCTTTTTCCCATCAAAGAAGTTTCAATACAGCCCATTTCTGTTAGATGTTTTCCTGACCAAAAAAATGTGTTCTTGTTCATAGTTGTGATATCAACTGTCAAGGATTTCCTGGTCTAATTGTGGATTGCAAAGTCTTCTTATGGGAGAATCCCTACCTTCTACTGGCCATGATCTTTGTTACTTGATTCTCTGTTTTTACCAAATTCTTTTCTATTTTCAAGGTTTCTTGAAAGAATTCATCTGGGGACATTTCATTTGCAAAGCCCCTGTCCTTGCTAATTAACCTCCTCACTGGTTCCATTTCCACAAGGAGATATTCCTGGTGCTGGCAACAACATTTAATCTCTGCTGTATTGTATTTTTCTTTAGACAATCCTTGCTGGTATGCCTTCTGCTTGTATTTATCAACCATAGAGGTGAACTGATATTTCCAGAACATTGGAAAAATTCCAAAGGGTTCCCAAATCCTAAAGCTTGAATTCCTTGCATTGGCTGTTTGTGTGCAACCTTGACCCTTATGTTTCCAACATAGCTTTGTGTGAATTGTGTTCCTAAGTACATTAATTCTTTTACCATCAATTTTTGCTCCAATCTGATAGCCTAGATATATTTTCTTTAAATGGAAACACTGCCTCCCTTCCTCACCAAATCTCTCCTGTTTGGATGTGATCAGTTGGATTTTTTTCCATCAACAAGTTGGCATCTGGTTAATACTGTAAGTGCATGACATCTTGAATTATCAACTCTGCCACCCACATTTTTTTTTCCAGAGAAAAAACCGTATTTTTTGTTTGAGATGAAACAAAAATACATTCTTCATGTGCTATTAGCACCAAAAAAGTACCAGGTTCTTAACAGACTGGGAGACCATCCTCTAAGGGAAAAACAGACTTCAATAGACTAGGTGATCAAGTCAACAACAGTTCTTGACTCTGTACTTTAACAATAAGACAAAATGAAATTTAAAAGTCATTTAAATCCCCAGACCATCTATTCTGCAGTTTGTCTATCAAATTCTTCCAGCATGTTAACATTCTCTTCCAGTGATAGGCCTGCTTTGGAGACTCTGTTGGCTTCAGTATTCTGCTCCCTGAAAATGTGAGCAAAGTCAATCTTCTGAAACAGTGAAACCATTCTTTTCATCTTTTTGGCTAGTAAATGAAGCAAAGTATTAGCCACTTGAACCGTTCCATTCATCCAATTTATTGCCAACAGCGAATAACCCAATACCTGAACAGAAGAAACATTTTTTTCCACTGCAAATTTCAATAAATAATAGAGAGATTTTAATTCACCTAAGTTATTTGTGCCTTGGCCATAGTTAGCTCTGAAATGGAATACCTGTGAATCTGAGAGGTAGAGCAAGAAGCCCAACCCCACCACAGCATTCCGGTCATGACACACGCCATCAAAATATGCCTAGGCTTTAGTCATATCTAAACAAAACTCTTTTGGGACCCTAGGTGGTTTCACTGGGGCTTCTGACACGAAGACGAACAAATTTGTGCCGAGAACTGGAAAGGTGGGTGGTACTTGTTAAATAGGGGAGCGCTCGCCATTTCTTCAGTCTTCTTTTATACCAATTCCAGAGACTAAGGTCAATGTTTGGTCACCCACCAGTTTTTGCAATTCAATCCATACCTAAGCCAAGCAGTGGCAATGCTGAAATAAGTGATCATTGGACTTTGCTTCTGATCTGCACAAGAGACATATCCCTAGCCCTTCTCTACCCCTCTTCTCAACAGCTGATCCCATTTAAGGTGAGCCACATCAGTAGCTTGGATTTAGCTGGCGCATCTGTCTTACAGGGTTTCCTCCACCCCCACTTGTGATCAACTCCTCCCTGATCAAAGGTTGCCTTGTACCTGAGCTTTGCAGAATATTCTCCCCCTCTCATACACCAAAACAAGAGAATCCTTTTCATTAGATAACCTAATATGTGCTCTGTTTAGCTCAGTCACAAAGGACCTCCAAATAAGAAACTTTTGCTCCTTCCAAACCGAGGTCTTATGCTGATTTCCAGGCATTTTGCCAAGTATTAGTGTCCTCATGTTTTGCTTTCAAGTACTAGGTCTTTTGACTGCATTCCATTATTACATTTTTCCCAACTTTAATTTCAGATCCATAACCAACATTCCATGCCAAAAAGCCCCCCACTAAAGGAAAAGCCATAGTCAACACCCTCCATTGATTGGAAACATTTAGTAACCACTTCAGTTCCGTTTTGATCCAGTTCACCCACAATATCTGGAGCAATATACTTATGGACTAGAATCTGCTTGTATAGGCTATCGTAGCTCCATAAAGACTTAATTGGCGATTAAGGGAGAGAATCTTCATTGGGAACCCTCTACAAGGGCTTGGTTTATTTCTTTTATTGCTGTCTCTTGGGATTATCTGAGTGCGAACTTTCTACCCAACAATGATTCATTGGGATCAATAACGTATTTGCCCCTAAACCCCTAGAAGGGTTTCTCTTTAACAAAAGGATTCCCCCTCGAGATCTTAAATTGTAGTGATCTCCCCCTATAGAAAGTGAAGACAACAAAGGAAACCGTGAAGAGAAATATTGGCACTACTAAGGACCTTACACTATAGCATTTTACTATGGAGATATGGTCCATGTGTGTGGCCCCAAACCACCATATTGGCCCTCCATAGGGAATCCTTGGCCTGGAAGTGGGATATGGTGCTAGTTTTGAAGTTTAGAACACTAGACATGGTTCTTGGTGCCCGTGATGTGGTTCAATGCAAAAATGGAGACCAAAGTGACCAATGGGGTGAAGACAACAAATCCACAAGGTAGCACATGGTAAAAGGACAAAAGACTGCAAATATTTGGACTAACAAAAGATTGCAAACATTTGGACTAATCACATGAAAGATGGTCAAGAGGTCTCCTGAAAGAAGCGAGATGGGTATACATCGGAAGAGCTTCGAAATCTCATCAATACTTTTTAAATTGACTAGAGCCTTTGAACCCGAGGCAGAAGAAAAATTCAAACCATGAGACATATTTCCAGATCCAACAGGACCGACAATAGACAAGGCCTCCTTACTTGCAACATTCACCTCCTTCTAACGAAATAAATTAGGATAATGTACACGGGAAAACTTACTTGTTGAATCAAAGCCACCACCATTTTTAATTGAAAGTGGTCTTTGCCTAAGTCACAAGGTTTGGATTCGAGTTCAGGTTTGACTAACATTAAGTTTGTCTATATACATTTTTCAATATACACACTTTATAATGAATTATAACACACCAATTAGAAATAAACATCAATAAACATATATGAGTAACAATCATGATCAATAGAACAGATATGGCTCACGAGGAACTTAATCATGATAAAATCAGTGTTCCACAGGGATGCATCTCGTAGGGTCAGGGGATGCGTTTCTTGCGTCCCAGAGATGTGGGGACTCTTGGCTAAACGCCCCCCTCCTCATGACCTTAAGAATATTTTTCCTTATGTTTTTCCATTATTTTCGCTTTTTACAATCCCTACTGGGTACTACTCAAAATATAAGTGTACATAAATCATGATAAAATTAGTGTTCCATAGGGACGCTTCTTGCTGGGTGGGGGACGTGGGGACTCGTGGAAAAATGTTGCCCCCCTCCCCTCCCCATGCCCCAAGAATTTTTTTTCTTATGTTTTTCCATTATTTTCACTTTTTACAATCCCTACTTGGTACTACTTAGAAAATAAGTCAATATATTTAGTATTTTGTTTCAATGTGGTTCACAACCTTGGAGGAGTTGCTACGTCCACGGTAACAATTCTCAGGGGGCCAACCCGAAGGGGCCTCACTTTTTTTCTATAATTTCAGAGACGGTCCCCCTGCCCCTCAAATTTCCCTAAAATTTGTGGGTGGTCTCCACGGTGTCACGCATCTCGAATGTGTGTTCCTTGGCAATTGTGTCCCCTCATTCCGAAAACTTGGGGGAACATTGGATAAAATCCAATCATCATTGCTCTTATTAAAATTTAAACGTACAATGGAATTGCAAATTGTAAAAAGAAGTATAAGCTTCCAAATTTAAAAGGATGTCCAATTATGTCAAATACTTGTAATCCCAAAAAAATTCACAAAATTTAAAACATGATCAAAATCTGAAACTGCAAATTGCAAAATGAAGTAGAGCATAGTCTTCAAATATCAAAAATGAAAAGGAAATATCAAATAGTTATGATTCTTGAAATTGTTTCACAAAATTTAAAACATGATAAAAATTCCTAGTCTTTTGGTCTACTAGAAACATCATAAAAGCTCTAAACATCAAGAGCACATGGGGTAGTGAAGGTGCTAGAATTGTGATTCTCATATTCATCAATAAGTGGAACTATGTCATCATTAGGCTCATAATTGATGGCACCATCAGTGCCAAGATCATCTTCTTCTGCACTTAGAGTAGGATCAAACCATGGGCCATATAAACTAGATGAATCTTTGGCCACTCTACTTAAGACCAATTGCAAATTACTACGGACCTGAACTAGGTTTTCCAACCTTGTATATAATAATTTTTTTATTTTCCTAGATTGGATATGGTTAAAGCTACTCTAGTTCCTTTCACAAGGAGAGGCACTTGATCCTTTTTTCAAAACATGAATTGCAAAACGTTGCAATTTAGGTGACTCCCATCCACAAAACTGCCAACTTCTTCCTAGAGGAATATGGGCCCTATCTTGTGTGGTAGAAGTGCTTCCAAGGTGCTCTTTAAGCCTTGTTGCCGCCTAAAACACACTTAACCAAAGAAAAGTCTCCCAACTGCTAGGTGTGTTCTTGAGGGGAAGCTTTGAGTTTAGAACCCAATGTCATCTCGATTCCTAACTCCTCCATTTAGACCCAACTCCCAAAGGTTAAAGGGGGTAGTCCCAATTTACTAAGTTTTCAACGGTTTTTTGTTTTTAGGAGTTACAACTTAATTAAGTTTATTTATGGTTAATGACAAGCAATATGCAAATATGCAAAATGTTCAATGACATGCAATTTATCAACAAGAATTGTTTATTGAATTTGTTAAGTTTCGAAGCAAGGGTAGTCCCAATTTACTAAGTTTTCAACGGTTTTTTGTTTTTCGGAGTTACAACTTAATTAAGTTTATTTATGGTTAATGACAAGCAATCATGCAAATATGCAAAATGTTCAATGACATGCAAACCTTGCTTCGAAACTTAACAAATTCAATAAACAATTCTTGTTGATAAATTGCTCAAGATAAACCAGTGCCTATTCTTTTGGGATTTTAAAATAAAATTCAATAAACAATGCTTGTTGATAAATTGCTCAAGATAAACCAAGAAATTGCAAATAAGAGCTTCCTCAAGCCTTAGGACATTCAAAGAAATAACTTGCTTACAAAATATTACTCCACTTGAATGAAATACACTAGAAACTTGAATTAAATTGCCGTGGAAAGTAAAGTACTTGAACTGAAATGCTTTGAAAGTAAATGCAAGAAAGAAACAAGTGATTGTAATGTTTTGCAAATGGTCTTGTAAATTTTAGGTCTCACCTTAGCTTAGGGGATTTATGTGTGACAAAAGAAGAAAAGAAAATCCAAACACTTATCTCTTTTGATTTGAGACAGACAATTGGGTACTCAACAAGAGAACACAACGTTCCCTTCTAGCTTTGCAAATCAATCTCAAAGATTGTCGGGGTGCTCAACAGGAGGATACAAAGTGCCATGAGGCTCCCAACAACCTCTACCCCTCTAGCTCCACAAATCAACCTTTATTTTCTCAGTTTCTAATGAGATAGATGTTGAGTGCCTATTATTTATTCTATCCAACACAAATCTTTACCTTTTCTTATCACCAAGGATCGGACGAACTGACAAGGGGAGAAATTACGGGACAAAGTTTATTAAACTTGAATTGAAAAAATTAATTGAACTTTCAACAAAAAACTAGCCAACACGATATTGCAAGGATGACAAAGCCACTTCACTTGCAAGATGTGGGCACAACAGAAGTAAAAGTGCTTTGCAAGAGAAAAAAAACTTAGCCCTTCCTCTTTTGCTTACAATGGTGGGAGAACCTAACTTCCTTGGTTAGCAATGGATGACAACTTTAAAGCAAAAATAAACAAATAGTTACTCTAGCCACACAACCCTCTTCTTTAGGAAGAGTTGGGGCGATCAATAGAAATAAAATACCGAAAATAAAACTAAGTACAATCCTAGCCCCTCTTCACTTGCAATGCAAGGGTGGGCAAGCCCAACTTCCTTTTCATGCAAGGAATGGCTGAAACATAACTTCAAATATAACTTGGAAAACAAATAAAGAAGCAAGTCTAAGAGATTCTCTTGGACTTGTTACAACAAAGAAATTTCAGCAAGATAAGTGAGAGAAAAGAGGTAGGAAAAAGTGGGTTTTCACCCCTTCTTGGCAATGGCTTTGAAGTCTTTCCTTTTGGGAAGCCTTTAAACCCTTTTGTGACCCAAATTTGGTAGAGTTTCCTTTTGTTTCGTCACATACCTGCAAAAGACTAGCAAGTAAACAATGGTAAAAAATTCCCAAAATCACTTTGGGGTACTATGAGTGTTAGTGAAAAAATCATGTACAAAATTTCTACAAAATATATCAAGTAACTAGCTTAAAAGAATTTGGGAATACAAGTAGTTAAACAAGATTTAAAATGCTAATGAGATGAATAAAATATGTAGAAATTAAAATGGGAAATGGAGAAAAATGCCCTTTGTTCTTCAAAGTTTGAAGAAGTGGGACATCCAACCGAGGAATCCCACTCTCCAATTCAAACAACCTGCAACTTGAAAGATCTTTGCTACACAACTAAAAATAAGGCAAGATTCATATGATGAGCCAAGAAATCATAAACTTCAACAAAAAAATATGAAGTTTTTAACTACCATAAATCTATGGCAAAAATACCATAAATCTTACCAAAGCAAAGAAGCAAATACAAGATTTCCTCCAAAGATTTTTATTAAAAAAGTCAAATAGCTAAAAATTACAATGGCCTAAAATGGGAGCAAATGGAAACAAGAGCAAAAGGAGAGAGCAAGAGAATGAGAGATTGTAACCAAAATGAGGAGGAGAAGATTCCTTATAAAGGAAAAGTGAAGGAGGGGAACCCATTTACATGCTTGCCACTTGTCAAATGAGAGAGGGAAGGGACCATGGAGATGGGGGCACACTTATCTATTGGGGGCGCCTCCTAGGGTGAGAACAAAATAATGGGGGTTTGAAATCCCCAATCCAATGCTTTGTAGCTTCATACTAGGTCCAAAGGAGGGGGACCACTAAGGTGGGACCCCCTACTTTGGCTTATCTTTAATTTTCTCTATTGTCATGAAGAGGGAGGGCACCCCCCTAGGGTAATAAATTTACTCTCATGAAACACTTGCACGGGGGGGCCCTTTATGCTTCAAAAATTACCTTGGGAACATAATATAACCTTAGGAAGCTTAACTTCCCCCCTTTAAGTGACTTTAGTCACTTTACAAAATTTTGCCATGGCCAATTTTCCTGATTTTTACAAAATAAATGGCCAATTTTCCTGATTTTCTTGATGGACTTAGGAAAATATGTCCAAAACATTGTCAAAACCAGTGAAGCACCACTCGTGAGAGACTCGCGAGTACTTGCGAGTCTTCACGAGTCGATTGTTGGGCCGGGTAATTGCTACAGACTCGGCATGCCACTCGTTGAATTGGTCAAACCCATGGAATCGACACGCCACTCGTGGACTTGGTCGAACTCGGCCCAAACTCGCTTGGACTCGACCGCACCTCGTGCCCTGTAGTTGCAATTTCTCTTACCGCGCCTCAAGCCTTGTAGATGCAATTTCTTTTGCCACGCCTTGAGCCCTATCTCAGCGAGCCCTGTCGGCGGGAGTCCTGCCACAACAATTTCTGGCAATGTTATCTCCATGGTCCACGGTCCACGGTGCCATGAACCTTGCTGTCCATCACTAGGTTATTAATAAAAAATAAATCTAACCATCAACCGGAGTCTTGTCGCCGCAAGTTTTAGAGGTGCTATCTCCACGGTGCAAGGATCCATGTCCTCGCGAAATTGGCGAATACACATTTAAATTTAAGCCACTTTATGTATTTTTAAATTTTTAGTAATGACAATGGTTATTAAGTTTGTCACTTAGTGATTATTTAAGTTTATTAATATAGTAATATTTTTTAGTATCATTGTTTATAACATATGTTTGTTTGTTTATCATTGTTTATTAATATAGTAACTTTATATATATATATATGTTTGTTTATTTTAATTTTTATTATCATGGTATATAAGTGATTATTTAGGTTTAGTAAGTTAGCAATAATTTTGTATTATCATGGTTTATTTATCTATATATATATATATATATTTCAGCTGTAGTTACAGATTTGTCAATGTCTTGCCAGCGTCCACTCACCATTATACACACTTTATGCATAAAATTTACTATATTTAAGTTTTTCTCCTCTTTGTCGAGTCTTGCCGAGTCTGTCCCGAGTCCTTCCCGAGTCGACGAGTCACATGCCAGCCGAGTCTTTGTCGAGTCCGAGTCATGCAACATTGGTCAAAACTCAAGCTTGGTCCAAGGGTGTAGGGGGTCTCATGCCATTGATTTTGAGTACCCATACCCTTATTTATGGGCATTAGGTGCCACTTAACCCTCTTTACATTACAATTTTTTAATGCCGAGGGACATGTTTTAATGACTAAAAAAATCCTATGCAAAACATAATGAAATTCCACAAGGCTCTGGATAATGTCTATCATGGTAATATACAACACTCCTAGACCTTAATCACCCCACGGGCTTGATCATTAGAATGCCTTTGGAGGAATTTTTGAGTGAAAAACTCAAATAATTAAAATTGCTTGAAAGCAAATTTAATTATCCAAGGGAAAAAACACTCGATGAAAGGAATTCCCTAATGATAAATTCTTAAGCAACTAACCTTTACAAAAAATGACCCTCATGTTGACATATCATAGAAAATCCCCTATAGGGGTGCGACAATTTCATAGAGAAGAAGAAGAGGAAGGGGCAATTTCATAGAGAAGAAGAAGAAGAAGAAGAAGAAGAAGAGGAAGAGGTCCTCTGGAGCTTGAATTTTTTTTTGATCTAAGTAATCCTTGATCATCTTGATGGTACATGGTTTCCCACCTAGTTGGTTAGGTGGTCAACAAGCCTCTTGGATTCTTCTAGTTCTAGAGTCAATTGCTCAATAATTTCATAAAGGTCACTCGTGACTTCTACATCATTATTTCTTTGTATCCCAAACAACCCAGGGTCCAAATAATAGGTTGCTGCATGCAACATCTTTCATCTATTATCTCCCATATTTCCATGTATTAAGTTTCCACGTTGTTAAAGGATTTTGTAATAGCTTCCTTACAATGATCAATGCCTTTAGAAACAAAACCCATAGAAGTGTCACTATCAGCCATCCAAAGCATGTCAACCTTTGGTTCCCATACTTTTAAAACCTTCACAACACTTTCCCGAAAGGCATTGCCTAAGAATCAAGATGATTTGTTCCAACTCCTCCCTTATGATTCTTTTGAAAGGTGAGAGTTTTCCCACTTAGTGCTGTAGATAACTGTGAACACCACTTTTTTGAGAGTAATATAGCATTTGGCAAATTTGGTATCATAGGGCCTATTTAGCTCCTCTCTAAATGCTTGCTTCCTATACAAGTTCAATGTGAGTCTAGATATGAAGTAAGAAATTTGTTTCCCCTTCTTAACTGTCTCATTAATCCATGAAAACTTTGCTAACTCATGCAACAACAATCAAGGCAATGAGCAACACAAGGGGTGCAATAATTTTTTTTGCATTTATACATTATCATCTTTTCATCTCCCACACAATTTGAGGCACTGCCGGTGATGACTTGGACCACATTTTCTTCTTCAACTTTAAGATGGGATTTGTGTAAAATCTTGAAAATGTATTATGAAGTCTTCTTGTGCCTTGATGTATCAATCATCTTCAAAGATAATATCCCCTTAAGGCAGTAAAGGGATATTAGTGGCCTATTACACATATCTGACCAACCATTTGATAAAATTGTGCACCTTGCTTCTTTCCAAGACTGTCTTTATTTATTTAGTGTTTATTTAGTGGCCTATTTATTTTTTTAGTGTTTAAATAATTAAAAATTTCTATTTTAAAATCGGTTTTCAAAATTTAGTAAGAGTCTGTATTACATGTACTGTGTAGACCGAATATTCGACGAATTTTGAATTGTTCGGAATTTCCGTACATGAAATGCCAATACTAGCTGAATTATGCTACTATGTTGTAAACTTGTATTAATCTTTAGATTATAAAATTAAAGATTTTAATCACTTATGCTCCAACTTTCAATTTTTATGTATTCTAATATAAATTTTGTAGTATTCCTGGTGTGGTCCGCTATGTTGAAGACCTCGATGTACCCTTCGGCGTTTCCTAAAATTTAGGGGGGTACTTTTACATATGTTGTTTCTTGCGTTTCCCCACTCCCACGTCCCCGCGTTTCGGAAACTTGGGGGAACATTGGTTGTCACGTAATGTAATGTAACGTTACATAACATTATCAAAAATAAAAAGTAATTAAAAATTACATTTTTGGCTTATAAAATAAAAATTAAAACCAAACGAAGAGTAATTAAAAAAATACATATGGGCTCATCAAATAGAAAAGTCAAAATCACCATAGATCCAGGTTTAAGATGGATCTATGCTGGTTTTACTGCAATCTTCAATTTGTGTGTAAGGTCCAACTAAGGTAGGTGGCTGGTGACATTAGTTTTATACCTTTTTGGAGATGTTTGAGACCCTTCCTCATATTATCTGTGCCTTGTGTTCCTCTACTTTTATCAGCATTCTTAACTATTAAACCTATCCTTAGGTTCTTCCTTGATACTATTTCAAAGATCTCTGAATGGTCTAAGTAATAAAACATCAAACAAACCGATGTCTTTCCATGAAGCCTCAAAAAGGTCTGGAATTTGACATAAAGGCTGTTATACAATGCAAGATGCAGTTGGCTGCACTAAAGCATCCTATTTAAGTGCCTTTCCAAACCAAAAGCTGTGGAAGAACTCTCTCAATGGTCACAACTTACAAGTGAAATCTATTTGACAAGATATATTTTCGACTAGCAGGCATTTGATACTCTAGGTCTTGTGACATTGATTATATTGTTCACAATATTATAGAAGTCATCTTACCAAACATTTCCACCATTGTTTGACAGAAGAACCTGTTATAATTTTATGTGGTTGTTCTGAAGTTATTCTCACTTTAGCCTGGGTGAGCAGCAGAAAAGATGGCAGAGCTGGAGAGAGAGAGGGTCCAATTCTGAGGGTGATCTTCATGAGGGCAGATTGTTTTATGAATCCTCTTTACTGTTTATGTTTTGCTGGAGTTATTCTCTTCCATGATGGGCAGGCTTGCCTAAGTGGGCATTTATTCTGGAGTAGTTGAGTGTTTCTTTTATTCAAACATTTATTCTTGATTAGTGGGTTGCATTTATGAAGAGGGTTATCCTTACTCTTGCTTCCTCTTTTTTGTCTTGTAATACAGCACATGTATGTAACTAATATGGCTTTATATTGTTTCTACGGGATCTTCAAGAAGTGATTTTGTGCATGACATTCTTTCCACTTAGGTTTCGAAGAATTTGGTTTAGTGTTTCTTTTATTCAAATATTTATTCTTCATTAGTGGGTTGCATTTATGAAGAGGGTTTCCTTTTTGTCTTGCAAGGCAGCATGTGTATGTAACTATTATGGCTTTATATTGTTTCTATGGGATCTTCATGAAGTAATTTTGTGCATGATATTCCTTCCACTTAGGTTTCGAAGAATTTGGTTTAGTGTTTCTTTTATTCAAACATTTATTCTTCATTAGTGGGTTGCATTTATTCAAACATTTATTCTTCATTAAATGGAGTAATCTCTTCTATACATGTACATGGGTGAAAGAGAAAGACTAACATCATTTTCTTCTTCATGGTCATGCAGTTGCAGGAATGAAACTTTAAGCACATTAAGGTTTGCAAAACGAGCAAAAGGCATACAAAACAAAGCGGTTGTGAATGAGGAAACTGAGGATGATGTGAACATTTTGCGTGAACAGATACGGCAACTAAAGGTATTTTAATGTTCATGATTACTAGTCATTATACATGATATTGTATATGTTTGAGTTGTTAAAATAGCTTGGTTGATTTGCTTGCAACAGGATGAACTTGTGAAGATGAAGTCCAATGACAATGGTCAAGTTACAGGTTGGAATCCTCGTAGAAGCCTTAATATCTTGAGGCTGAGTCTCAATCGCCCACTGACACTGCCACAAACAGAGACTGAGAGTGATGAGGACATGGAGATAGATGAAGAAGCTGTTGAAAAACTGTCCTCAAGCTGTAGCAAAAAGAGAGCAATTCAGACTGAATTTGACAAATTGAGAAGAGAGATATCAGATTCTCCAAGAATCCACTTGGGAAATGATGTTCCTTCCTCAGAAAAGAATGGGCACAATCAAACTAAACCCACTTTGTATCATCAATCAGAAAATGTCTCCAAAAATGAAGGATGCAAACTGGATGAAATCCAAGCAGATGGTGGATCCTGTCATGAGGCTGCTAAAGAACCTTTCTTTACTTCTAAGATGAGAAATTCAGAGTTAGGTCATGTTCATGATGGCTTTTCTGAAGTTGAAATTGTGACAGATGGTGCAATCCCAGATACTCACCCTGAATCCCAAACAGATGAACATGTTTTCAGAGATAATACTGAGGTTCGTTTACAGCTAGATCCAAATACCATGGATACAGATTGTGATGATTGTACAGCAGCAACTAAAGACCAGAGTTTATATCCAAAGTTTACATTTGATACTCAGGTTTTAATCAACAATGTAGAAAAATCAACTAACGTGCAATCCCCTACTTTCAACATCAAACCTTGCCAGTTGTCTCCTACTCTGGAATGCCCAACTTTGAGTGTTTCACCTGAAATTGAAGTTAAGAGAAGTTTGAATAAAATAATGCGGAAATCAGCTGTATGTTCTCCAGGACAGGAAGGAAACCCAAAAAAAGGACCTGAATTACTAAGTGTCTCCTTTGGGCAGTCCCTGCGAAACAGTTCTCATATTCAGTCTCCTAATTGGTCGGATAAATCTCTCACTTCTCCAACAGATTCCTTGGCCGCTAGTCTCCATCGTGGTCTGCAAATTATTGATCATCACCAGCAAAATTCATCTTTAAGAAAGTCATCTGCAAGGTTTTCATTTAAAACCCTGGATCCGAAGGCTCTGCATGCAGTTGACAAAGTTGATGTTGGGATACAGACATCTCCAGAAAAGAACTCTGCTGTGAATTCCCCAGTTGCTGGATTTTGCTGTGAATGCAATAAACTGGATATCACCCAGCAGCATTCTATAGAGTACAAAACAGATAAACAGGATAAATCTGACTGGCAGTTAATTCCCATTGAAGAACCTAAAACTCCTGATGGAGCCAAGCATCATCTCAATCGAGTATGACCTGCCTCGTAGAACAATATCAAATTGATTATAGTATCTTTTTGCCAGATTTTGTTAGTAGATCTTAAATTTTATCAATTTTAATTCCTTGCCTGATGGTCTCTTTTGGAAATTGGTGAATCAGGCTGTGGAGAAAGTTTTAGCGGGGGCCATAAGGAGAGAAATGGCTCTGGATGAGACCTGCAACAAACAGGCTGCTGAGATCGAACAGTTGAACCGCTTGGTAAGCAGTTATTTTTTCAAGGATTCAAAAGTTATACCTTAGTATACTATTCTGAGAGATTATTTTGGATTAAAAAATCATTCATATAGATATGTAGGGAAATACTCAATGGGAAACATACAAATTACTATTAACGCTTGTACATTTTGGCGAATATGAACAATATAAGCATATTTTATGCAAAAAATAGGTGACGTTTAAAGTGAAAATGGCCAATTGGTGAATCTAGTTTTTCAAAAAATAGCTAGTTGTCGAAAATTTGCCCTAAAAACTACCCTGTCGTTCAGACATCTTTCTTGAAACAAGTAGAAAAAGCTTTTACAAATTGCCTGGCTATTTGAGTTTTTTTTCTGAGATAACTATTGTGCAGGTCCGACAGTA
Source organism: Pseudotsuga menziesii (assembly GCA_001517045.1). NCBI lineage: Eukaryota > Viridiplantae > Streptophyta > Pinopsida > Pinales > Pinaceae > Pseudotsuga > Pseudotsuga menziesii. Next base: position 131,767 of record LPNX010056831.1, on the reverse strand, counting down.
CAGACATGAAAGAGAGTGCAATAGCATCATACAGCAGAGTAGAGAGGATAAAATTGTTCGCCTTGAGGCCCTTATGGATGGTGTTATACCAACAGAGGACTTCATGGAGGAAGAATTCACATCCTTAATGAATGAGCATAAGGTTCTTTTCTTCCCTTTCTTGTTGTAGGTCTTATGATTTCCCAAACTGTTTTACGTTAGAAATCTCTGACACAAAAACTGTGTATAAATATGCAGCTGTTAAAGGATAAATATGAAAATCACCCAGAGGTAACACGAGCAAACATTGAGAAAAAGTGCTTGATGGAGGAGCTTGAGAAGTATCGGAATTTCTATGAACTGGGTGAAAGAGATGCACTGCTTGAAGAGATACAACATCTTCGGTTTCAATTGCAGTCATATTTGGAGTCTAGTTCTCCAAGATCTATCAGAAAACGACTTTCGTTGACACCCAAATCGATGTCTAGATCTGAGCATCGCGAATCTGTTCATCCCCTTGCTCTTTGTGCTATCCCTGAGACTCCTTTTGGAGTTTCTATGCATGCTCCTGCTGAGGTTCCTATTGATGCTTCCATCCGTACAAGCAAGGAGCTTGATTGTAGTTCCCATGATGAGAAATGGGAAGAGGAAAGGCAGCAGTGGACAGAAAGGGAGAGTGAGTGGATCTCCTTAGCTGAAGAATTAAGACTAGAACTTAATTCATATAGACGCTTGGCAGAAAAAAGAAAGCAAGAACTTGAATGTGAACAGAGATGCTCCGAGGAGTTGAAGGAAGCCTTCCAGATGGCAATGGATGGCCATGCACGCCTCTTAGATCAGTATGCAGACCTGCAAGAGAAGCATACTGCTTTGCATGCTAAGCACCGAAAAATTAAAGAAGGTGTAACAGATATAAAACGAGCAGCTGCAAAGGCTGGAGTTAAGGGAGCTGAATCTCGTTTCATTGAAGCTCAAGCAGCACAACTTGTAGCCTTGAAAATTGACAGAGACAGAGAGCAGAAAATGATGAGAGAAGAAATAAAGGGCCTCCAAGCCCAGTTAAGGGACACAGCAGAAGCTGTTCAAGCAGCAGGAGAGTTGCTTGTACGTTTGAAAGAAGCAGAGGAAGCTATATCTATAGCTCAAGTAAGTGCCTGCAAATGCCATATTTTCATCTTTATCTATCTTATAAATTTTCTGCTGTTTTATCTCTTATCTAATATAATAATTGCTGTAATTGATTCTATGCCACTTGTTTTCCACTGTGCAGGAGTCTGCAGCAATTGCTGAACGAAGTGCCGAAATTATGCACAGGGACATGGAGAAGATGACTCGAAAACATGCTACTGAGATGGCCACAATGAATCAGAGGCTCCTAGAGGCACGACTCGTAAAATCTCGTGTTTGTCCAATGTGCCAGGTTGCTGGTCGTGTTAAATATGAATTTCCGGATGCTGACGAGGCCATTCTAGAGGCTGAAGCTGCTGCAAAAGAAGAGCAAACCATGTCAAAACCTGAGGGTAGAGGACATTTTGAGCCATTTCCCCATGAATATGAGGATGTCGACTACTTAAGAATGGGTGAACCATCTTGGTTTACTGGGTATGATAGTTGCAATATCTGAGAGCTCCCTTTCAGTCTATTTGAAGTTTAGAAGATGGCAAATTCTAGCTGGTTCATCATTAAAGGTAATCTAACTGATCCTAGAATCCCACGGTCGTTTCTCTGGTTCATCCCCAAGGATGAGGTCTAGTTATATGTTTTGAAGCCAGATGAGAAGGATCGTGATTTTATTTAGAGTAGATACACACATGTTGGAGAATGCAGTTTAATAATTTTATTCTTCTGGAGGAAAGATACAACTTTGGCATGTGACTACATTTTATATCCCTTGATAGGCAGTCGGGACTGAAGCTAAACTAAGAATGAGCAACAGATAGAAGCTTGGGAGTTGGAACATATTGGTAATTGCAATCGTGCGCCAGATACTTGCAAAGGAGGAGGGAGGGATTTTTTGATGTTTATGCTTCTATGGTTCTCACTCACTGTTGACAGTGAATGATGGTTTGAGCAAGTTGACAGGTGTATCAATGTATGTATACTATATAATCTCTAATGTAAATTTCACCTCTGATTCATTGTGTCTTGTTTGTGCAAGAAAATTTTCTGCACTACATTGTGAAATCGAGAGATCCGGTGTCCTAGTCTCAGAAAGACTAGTGTACTTGTATTTTGGATTGTTATATCCAGCATATGTATTTTGAGTCGGGTTCTACTAGACTAATTTACTTTGATTAGTCATTTTCAGACTTGTATCAGAAGTTTATTTTTTCATTGAGTTTCTGCTCAAAGTTCTTTCATTAAACTATAGTTTGTTCTCATTCTGATCAAATTGCTCCATACAAAATATGTAATGGAAGGATCCCATGCAATGTAACATGAAAATTGTATTTTGAGATTCAAATGAAGCCCGCTTTTTGACCAGTTTTGGTTCTTTTTCAGGATTTTGGTACTTTCTCACATTTTAGAATTTTCAATATGTTAAAATTTTCAGAATATTTGAAATTAAGTAGAAAAAGATTAAAAAATGACTCCATTATATGTTTCAGTCAAAATTTCAAAATCCACGGGCTTTTCTAAAAGTCAACCTTGTATGTGAGCATGCAAGAAACCACTATATCATTCATACATGAAAATATAAGAATGGATGCAAGATATGCACAACCTATATGAGTTTAGTGGATGGATTATTAGAATTAAATATAATTAACATGCATTTTCAAACTAATTGTTTTTTTTTCCTCAAATTGTCACATACCCCAATTTTGCAAAAAACAATTTTATATTATTTAATATTATTTGAGGACAATATGTTAAATTTTATGCTAAGTTGTAAATTGTAATTGATGACTCAGCAAGGTCAATGATGTTTAATGTAATTCTAAATATTTTATTTATAAATAAATAAATGAGGAGACAACAACTTAGGAGAACTGTTAAAATAATGTTTACTGGTCAAATTGGTGGAGGAGACTGGGTGGAGAGCAAACTGACATGTGGCAGCATCCTCAAACCACTTCCAACTGTTGCAGGTGGCAACCTCTCTACATTTGGGGTCATGATTCCCCAAGAAAGTGGAATCAGAGCAGGTGGCTCAATTAATGACAACTGACCCAAAAGACCTAGGCAATTTTTATAAAAATTTCCATTGAGGAGAGCTGAGCCTGCTCATTCTAGAGAAGTGATCATTCAGGTTGAATGAATGTACTTCAGAGAAATTCAATGGAAGGGAAATTTGGAAAGTGTTTGAGGGGATAACGGTTGATTGATCTAGTTGCAGCCTTTAAGCTGAAGATCATATTGCTGAGAGCAGAGTTTTTCCTGAGATATTGAACTAGTCAGTTGACAGAGGGTTCTACTGTTTGCATTCTCCATCAGTTCTCAGCCAAGAGGACCATGAACAAGCTCGGGGGTCTTGAGGAAGCGTTGTTTGAGCGCTCTCCAGGAGATTGGTAGGGAGGAACGACCTCTTAACGCTGTTGTCGTCTGTCCTAAACAGGTTCTATGTTAGTTTGTTTTACTGTGTTAGTTAAATAAATCTTAGTTCGACTAATATATGTGAATGTTAAAGTTCAGTATGTGAAATGTTAGAATTTAGTATTCATTTTAGATTGTTAAAGAAATGAAGTTGATTCAGAAAAGTAATGTGTTAGAATGAAAATAAATTTCTAGATTGTGTTTTTCCACACTTGGAAAACCAGACCGTACTCTAGCATAGTTAGAATAATTTAAGTAGATGAAAGAAAACTATAAGAGATTGAAAATAATAGATAGGGTTCTGTATTTGCAGATAGCAGAGTAATTTATTCAGTGTGTAATTTATTATGTAAAGAACAGTGTTATGGTTATTTATGTTTATTGTTTAATGAGTTTAACTAGGTAAAAATGTTGGAAAATGAACAATAGAACTATTCTAGAGTTATAGTAATGTAATATATTGATTCAATAAAAAATATAGAATATACTGTTAAGTATCTAAAACAAGGTATTAACCACACTTAAATTTTTTATCCTAAACTATTAATTAATTATATACTAGAATAGGATTATGTTTACAAACCTTTATTAATAAAAAAATAATCAAAGTTACAGAGTTAATGTTTTAACCCTTACATAACTCTGAATCTTTATTAAGTTACAGAACAGTAAACAAATGTAAATATAAATATAACCAGTAAGCTTTAAACCTGTGTAAGTTAAACCTGAGGGTCGAAACCCTAGTTCTTCTTTTATTTTCTTTTACAAACATATTTTATAAAAAATAGATTAGAAAATATTTCATAAACAGATTAAATAATTTCAATACTATTGTAACAACGAAAAAGAGGTAAATAGAAACCAACACACAATTATAAATTTAAGAATGTATCTATACTAGGGTTCTTTTCTAGTAAACCCAAGTTATTCTCTGCTAACTGATAAGTATAAATATATAAATTTTACCTTAAGATTGAGCTTACGGTCTTAACAAAAACCTTATCTATTTACAAGAGAAACCTTTAATAGTAAAGATTTTTTCACTAACAGTAAAGAAGAGCAAAACTTCATTCACAGTAATATCCTTTATAAGACAAAGTATAATCTAACAGAGTATTTGAAACAGAGATTAAGTAAAAACCACGAAGACAAGAGACTCCTCATAGATATAAGAAACCGAGTATGATATTACTTAGCCATAAGGCTGTAAATATTTCTTTTACATTCAAGAAAAGTTAAATACAAGTCACGGCATCAAGCCGTAGCCACCTTGCTACAGGCAAGGGTTTTAATAACAATAACTAATTAAAAGCTGAAAACCAAGCAACTAAAGACTGGAGGAACCGAAGCCGTGCTTCCTTTCCATTGAAAACCCTTTTTCCCTTAACCATCGTAAACAAGGAGTTGCCAAGTTTTAACCGGGTCTTACCCGTTGGGTCTTGAGGTTAACTAGCGTTGGAGAGAATCCTTCCAAGCCTGATTTCGAACTGTAAATTGCAAACAAACCCGAAGGTTATAGTTAGAAGTTGTATATTCTAATATTAAAACTGTAACTTGAAATCTATAACATTAACATGATAAAAATCTTTACCTGAAGGCGAATGAATCTGGAACCGAGAAGGAATCGAACCAGCACAACGAACAACACTTTGAAGAACAAACCCTTGCACTCACTTGTGACAGAGGATGCGGGGTTCACCTTTCAAATTACACCAACGATGGAGCAGGTTAAACGCTATGGCAAGGGCAATGCAAGGCACCAACACTCAAAACTATTGACAGAGTAACACTACTCATACAACGACACAGTGCTTGCAGAAAGAACCAATTACGAGCTGGGTATCTCTCAACCATCATGCAAAGAGTTGCAGCACTTCATTACATAAACAATGGAGTTGGAAACGAGAACAAGCGAGCCCTCATGGCCGCAGAGAAACCAGGCAGTGCAAAGCCAAACCCTCGACGAAGAATGAGGAAGTTAGGGTTACGTTGTAAGCTTTTAAAACATCCATTGCACGGTGGAGGCTGCTCCACGTGCCCACCAAAATATTCAGTCAACAGTGGGTTGAATGGTATAGTTTACACTGCATTGTCGGGAAACCAAATTATTGCCCATAATTTAAATAATGACTTCAATGATAATGTAATTTTATAAAGTCAAGAACATATCATTACAATGATAAACCATAAAGTCAAGCTATGGTATCTTCGTTGGTAAAATAACTATGGAAAGATCTTTAGTATAGTATATGCCTTTGATCATGAGTCAATAGTATTACTATTGACCATTTACACCAGCGTAACGATGCATGACTATGTTATTAGAATTAGTATTATGTAAACACTAATGGGTAAGAAATTAGTTTATAGATCAATAATGTGTATATAAAAATAAATAGTATTTACACCCTGGGTTAACTCTTCCATTTACATATAGTCTATATTGCTTGGGTGTAAGTTAAACTTCTTGGAAGTTGTTGATCTTTTGGTCACCATAAGGAACCAAAACTCGAAATGAATCAAACCAATGTTAGATTAGACTTGGTAAATGAAAGATGGTAAGACTATCCAATATTAAAGATAGTATCACTTATTACTATTAATAAATGATATGGTAATCAAATCTTGGTACAATACGTGTGCCATGAAGGAAACTTGGAAGATCGGAATCGTAACTTGATGACTATTGTGCAAGTGAACATTATAACTATAATACAATTATAAGTTGATAAATTTCCTTTACTAGAGCGTAATTAAAAGTAGAGCTAAGGGTTCAATTGTAAGCTTGCTCTTGGAAGGCCTTAGATTTATTTCCATGCTTATAAGCAGTATTTTAAATTTTAGAAATAACAACAGCAGTAAACTCTTATTTTAGAAAAAGTGTTGTTTTACTAAATCATGAGCTCTATGTAGAACTTGTAAGTAACTTAGCTAATAGCTGGAAAGAAGAATTGTCTAAAGTAGAAGTCATACTATGAAAGACATTTAGTATGGGAAGGTTATTGGTCTTTACGACATAAACTTAAAACACTGTCATAGATGCAAAACAAGTAAAGAAAAGTTACTTTACCTTGTAGTATCTTGAACTCTATTAAGCAAAATTTTACTCTAGCAATTTATATATGCTAAAGAGGTACATCTGGATTTTAAGCTTTAATAAACTCCTACTTGTTCAAAATTTACTTATTGAACCTGTAAGATCCAGAAATCCAGTTGAGTTAGCAATTGCTAAGTAAGCCCCAATTAGAACATAACTTCTCACCTACTTGACAAAATCAAACCATCAGTATAACTAGAAGTAACTGAATGTAGATCATTTACATAACATATCAAAATTAATGTGGTATTAGTTTTTATGTGTTGAAGATAATCATTACTTTGTTAACTGTTTCATTTATCCGTTAGCCGCTAGTAGTTATCAAACTGCGACTATAGACATTTTATGTTACATTAAAAATTTTAAATTTTTGTGAAATTATGGGGTTTTGACACAAATCAAGATAATAAATAAAGTCTTAATAACTGAAGTAGGGAAGCATTTGCATATAAAATGTACTATGCTTACGTAGCAAAGATGTATAATAATTCAGAAGGTAAATTGGAGGCTATCCTTTTATATTGAGAATTGTGAAATATACTTGTAGATTATCTGTATCATACTATATATTTTGATACCATGAAAGTCTAGTGGATTACCTAGTCTAACAACCTTAGAGTTTCAAATGTTATATGATGGAGAACTTTGTAAATGAAATGATAACTATATATTATATTGAATTTTAACTTGGATCCAAAATATAACACTAGTCTTTTTCATCCACAAGGAAGCCTCATTCCTAGGTTGGTAGACAAGTATTTCATAAATTTAGAATAGTGTCACCTCCATGGGATCAGGGAATTCATTAGCAATTTCCCTTTCTCCCCTTGTATGCCTTCAATACTAGGGGACTTCACTTGGAACTTCATTAGGAATTTCCCTTGCCACCCCTTGTATACCTTTTGTTGCTGCTTGATACATACCTCATGTATTGTGGCCGAAATCTTCAAGCCATTAGGTGCATCCTTGGGGGCAAGTTGAGAGTCAAGTACTGTCGAAGCCAACTCCTAGCGAAGCCAAGGGGGGTGGTCCCTAAGAAAATAAACTATGGCTTTTAAGCTAAGTTAGAAAAAATAAAGTTATTCTAGGAGTTTGAAACAAATTGGTGAAGCAAGTGTGACAAACCATGATTTAATTTAATAGCATGTGAAATTATTAACTCATCACGACATAAAATTTCACTTAAACAAAATGATTGTAATATGGAGATCAGTGCCAAGAAAGTAAAAGGAAAATGCCCTACTAAAAGATAATTTTTTTTGCACAATGCCTCTTGACAATTTTAATTATTAAAGATGAGCGGATTAGAGTGGGATTATTAGGAGATTGCAAATGTGGAGGTAAAATGCAGAAAGTAAACTACTTTAAAATTTACCCCACTTCAGGTTTTATCCTTGCTAGTAATTGTAGATAAACAATACCAAGTATCTAATGGGGTGAGACATAAATTGCTTAGAGTAACCCCCTGATTCCTTGGTAAGTTCAATGCGAACTGCTTACCTTTGTAAATAAAACTTGGGTGGATTTTCTTATTAAATTAGTCACTAAAATCCCCTTTCTGATTGTTCAGATAAGATAAAAGACACTTAAAATTGTTGCAGCAAATAAAAGACACTTAAATTTGTTGAATAAAACTTTGAACTCAAGAACTTACTATCTTCTACAAGCCTTTGAATTTACTATGAAATGACTTGCAAAAAGGGAAGTTTTCTAAGCTAGATCTAGTACAAAAATTAATTCTTTTCAATAATAACTAAGTTCTAGCATATGCAAATACAAAATACGATCTACTTATGATCGTATTTTTTTGGAACTAGATCTGAATATTGCAGCTGAGATAGTAACTGAAAGGATTTAGATTTATAGGGAGAAAGAGAGAAAGAAAAGGCTTGATGCCGAAATGATTAACAAAGAGAATCTCTTGGTGGATTGTGGAGGGACTATGCCTTGGAAATGCTTGAAGAGGATGGGAGATACAAACTAGATTTGCCTCTTCTCCAAGATATGAAAACTTATAGCCGATTAAACACTTGCAATAATATTTGTGAGATCTAGTAATACACATGAAAGAGACTAAAACAACATGATTATAAACTTAATGTTAGATTTGCATCTCTAAACATACAAACAAAAGAAATAAGTCTTCTAAATTAGAAGTTCTTTCCTACTTAGTGGTAGTAGTCGTTCCAAGGCGAGATCAATAAAATAATTAGAAGCAAAATAGAAATAAGCACAAGTTAGTAAAACATGGCAATAATAATCCACACAATGAAGCATGGCACCGTTTAGCCTCCAAAGCCTAATCCAGACAAAAGATACTACAAACTATTACAACAAGCAAGCCTTCTCCACAGAGCTCTAGCTAGCTTGAATGAGAGGAGATGCCTTAATTTTATAGGAGAATGAGCCAAAGGGGATGCATTCCTTGAATGGCGGCTGATTCGGGTGAATTGAGATGATTGGAGTTTGCTAGAGCCAACTGGAGTTCACTGGAAGTAATGGAGTTGATTTATTCCACTTCTTTCCTAACATATGCACCCCCCTCTCTTGTGGTGACACATCACCCAAGAGGGTGTGCCCTCTCAAGAATGCGCCCTCATATCTTCAAGAATGCACCACCTTTGCGGGGAGAGCTCAACCACCAAATCAAGATCTCAATTAACTCGCACTCCATTTCTCATTAGCTTGCCACCACTGCGAATTTGCCCCTGAAATGTTTCTATGATTAGTGGGATCTTGTTTTTTCCTTCATTTCTCTGTTTGGCCATTTATTTGGTCTTTTTGGCCATTTTTGAGAGAAAAACATAATAAGTGATACATAATCATCCATTTTACTCTCAAAGTGGGTTTAGTGGTAAATTGAGTGCTTTGAGTTAGAAAACAAGCATCCCCATGACAAATTTGATCCCCTATACCACTTTTATGACATTTTTTTATTTTTACAATTAAAATAGGCCGTTTTTTAGCGAGAAATTTTATTTTTGCGGAAAATTAAAAAAAAAACACTTAGGGGGGAAATACATGTTTATATGACCAAAATAGTGACTAGCATGGCAATATACATCGACACTAGACTTTAATAACCCCCGAAGGCCTAACCACTAAGACAACCACTCCAACTTTGGAGGATTGAGTGAAAAATTCGAAAACTATAAGTAGTTGACAAGCGATATATAATTAACAAGGAAAAAAAACTCTAGAGTGAAGTGATGAATAACTCCTAGAAAATCCAAGTCTTTTACATAAGTTCATCATGCTACAATACTTTATTACAATTCCCCCCTGGGGTATGAACATGTGAAAATATTAAAAAATGGCCAAAATGGCTTTTAGCATTGAACTTTGATGATGGCCAATTAACTTGTTCTAACTCCGGCGGCTCACAAGCAAGTGGGTAACACTTAGTGCAACTTAGTGGGTAACACCTTCAATACTTGGGGACTTCACTAGGAACTTCATTCAAAATTTCCATTACAGCCCTCGGTATGTTCTCATAAAAGTAGAAAATACATTTTATATTTCTTTAAAGCAAGCCGAGGGTCTTTCCGCCCTCACTTTGGCTTTTCTTCTTTATGTAAGCCTCCCATACCTTAACTTTGTTATTTCTCACATAGATGTAAGATTGAGCACATTGAGGAAGTTGGCCTATTGTAAGCAAGCTTTCAGTGGAAAGAAAGTGTGGGTAAGCTTTCAATGGTAGGAGTATCCCTTAGACTTATGATTTCATTGGGAATTTCCCCTTCCACCCTTATATGCCTTCAATACTTGGGGATTCTTGGCAGAAATGGGACATTCTTGATACTTGTAGTTACTCTTAGATGCTCCTTATTGGGGAGTGTTCTCATAAAAACACATGCATTTTTTATTTCTTTAAAGCAAGGCAAGGGTTCAACCACCCCGACTTTGTCTTTTCTTCTTTGTGTAACCCTCCCAATAATTTCTCACACATAACATGCCAGTTTGAGTACATTAAGGAGGTTGAAGTTGGTATTTGTTGAATAAGATTTCAATGCCAGAGAAGTGTGGACAGCATAGATTCTCTACCATATTCCATGTGGATTTCGAGTCCAACAAACATTCTTTTAATGAATCATCAATCATTTACCATTTCTTTTAGTTGGAAAGCTATAGAAACAATTAGATTTAAACTAGGGGCCAATACTTAGATGGACATTAAGAGGTTGATTGAGCATGGTTATTGGCTTGAGTGTAATGAAGATGATATATATGTAAACATTAAATAACTAAATAAATAATAATATGATAATTAGTGAAGTGACACATCATGTTCAAAAGACACGACTTAATGAAGGGACATAACCTATTAACCATGGTTATCAGTCAATGTGTACAAGTACATTGTTCTATAACATGTTTTCTTATTCAATTATTTATTATTATCATCTATGCATTTTTGCTGCTCGTCTTTCTTATGTTTGATATTTGTTAGTAAATGAACTTGTGGTCATTTCATTGTTCTTTTTATTGGCACAAGAATTTTTTTTCTAATACGGTTTTTGTCCATATTCATTCTTTCAAAGTTTATTTGAGTTACCAATCTTCGACCATAACATTTCCCTTTGGCCATTCATTCTTTGTTGAAGAAATAATCATTTCGTTGCAAGTTTGAAGAAACTAGGAATCAAGAAAAATATAACAAAGAGAGAATTGACATTAAGAATTTCAATGCTAAAATTTTGTTGCATCCCTACCACAACAATCTAATATTATTGGATCATTACCATATCTAAGGAATTGTGCATCTACGAACAAGGATTCCAAACTTCCACTCAAGAACTATTACTCTGTTGCAAATTGAAGAATTACCAAGTTGATTAGAAATCTAAAAGTCAAGAAATCAAATCATGATATTTAAAGAACAAATAAGGAATTTGTGAACACAACAACCTAAACAAATAATTGGTTGACACATGTGATATACAATAAGTCTGTTACAGAGTTGGACAATGCCACCATTTAGATGTTTAATTTTTTTTTAATAAGACTGAAACCATAGTTGCCATCTTAGGGATTTGTATCAGGGAGCTACCAAACAAAATCACAAATAGTGTTGCTAATTGAAATCTAAAAATTCATAATCAAAAGCTGATTTCTCAAATTATTGAATTAAAATTGAAAAACAATTTAGTCGTAAATTACAACAAAAATACCAAGATTAGTAAAGAAAAATCTAATTCAAGATGCTAAAGAAGTCACTACAAGGAAAGCTAGAGAAACTTACCAACAAAGAATCAATTGATAAAGAAACAATGACCGATCCAATTGAGATAAATAAATCATAAGATGTAAAAATCAAGACGTTGGAGAAAAAAACTAGTACATATCCAATTGAAATTTTATCAATCAATAATTCAACATAAGTGTCAAAAGACGAATATTTCAAAATTATTACACAAGATACAAGGCCGCTTTATTACCATTTTAATTGTATAAGTCATATTATTCAACAAACTAACCAAATACAAAATAATATGAGAAGCTATAGAAAAATCTCAAGTGTGGAATCTTATCGTTCTCCAAATCACAAAAAATGTTGCCATAGTTTTGCAGAAAATTGAGTCAAAGTGCTTTGACCCATAGTAAGACAATTTTGTTCAACACTTTATAACTCATCATCTTGTATCGTCAACTACCACAAAGACCCAAATAAAAGATCATGATAAGGCACTATGAGGCATAACAAATTTAAAAGTAATTTTCTTAAATATGCTTTGAGGAGAAAGTATTTACAAGAGGAAAGACAATGTAATGAACATAATATATATGTGAACACTAAATAAATAAAATAATAATAATTAGTAAAGTTAAATATCCTATTTAAAAGTAGCCTAATAAAATGACATGACCTATTAAACATGGTGATTAGTGAATGCGTATAAGTATGCCATCCCATGGCATCGTAGTCATTCATATATTCCTATTCAATTATTATATACCATCCTTTATGGATGAACTTTTTTCATTTCATTAAACTTTGTTTTATTTTTTTTAAAGATGATCTTGGTCTTTATTATTAAAATGATTATGGGTGTAATTGTGTCGAGAAGACACATTTCTACATTGCAGGTGGGGGAAAGTGTTCATTTGTCCCATAAAACAATTAAAAAATGCATGCACCAATGTGCTATAGCATAGTGGAGGTGGGAGGAAGTGTCTGTTTGTCCCATAAAAAAAGAAAGCATGCATCAATGTGTTGTAGCATAGTGGTGAGAGGGATGTGTGTTGTAGTTTAGTAGTGAAAGGTTTGGGGATTTGATCCCTCTTTGTGCTTTGTAAAACCAGAGTTAGATGGGTCTATACTGGATATATATATAATATTCAATGGAAAAAATCTCTTTATTCTCATCGAATAAACTTGAATTTCCCACAAGGAGATCACATCATGGAGTCTAGCCTTCTACATCATGGAGTCAAGGCTTCTTTACAGAATTCAAAATTTTATGTGGCTTTCTACCACCCATAAGAGTCTAGCCTTCGTAGCTTCATTACAAAATTTCATCATATCTATATCTTCCTACTCTTATCTCAAAAAGAGTATTAGTCTCTTATACAACTTAAAGTTCTCCTAATTCAAATTACAAAATCATAAATTGATCACTAGGTTGTCCATTGCTTAACTCCTCAACCTCAATTAGACCTGGAGGAAGAGCGAGTGCCAATTTGGATAGCTTATCTGTTTCCATATTCAGTTCCCTGTATATATGTCCAAAGGAAATCATTTCAAAGGTGGCTACCTGTTCTTTGATAGTTTTCAATAAATGTTGGAGATGAGGTTCATTGATATGAATTCTCCCATTGGCCCATTCTATTACCATTTTGGAGTCTCCATACATCTGTAATGTTTTCACCTGTTTATGGATGGCTACTGTGAGGACAACCCATAACGTCGAAAGTTATGCTTTACTGTAAGAAGCTCGTCCTTGAGAAAATTTTATGGAGATCTTCTTGTTGTTAGATAGATACACAATTCCTCTCACTCCCTCGAGTGGTGGCTCTCCTTGGCTAGTGCCATCAAAATAAGCCCAAGCGTTTCTTTTATTTATCATTGGATTTGATAACTTTCTCCGTGGGGCATTTGGGCTTAGTTCGTTGCTCCATTACTTTCCACATGAGCACAATCACTGTTATTTCTAGTGAAAACCAAGTGTTTTGAAAGTCTTCCTTGCTTCTTGCTTCCTAGATATTGAAGAAAAATAGTGCAGGGAGAGCTTCGAAGCTACGTACACCAGAATCATTCCACCAGTTTTGAGTTTGTTGTTTCAGCTGGAGGTCTGTGTTGGGTTTCATCGAGTGGTTTAGTCTTTTGGTAACCTTCTCCCAAAATAACCTTGCATATGTACAGTGCAAAATAAATGAGATGTCGTCTTTTTAGCAGATTTGCACAACATGCACACACACCTGTCCCTTGGAATCCTCTATTTTAAAAATTTTCCTAGGTTAAAAGTTTGTTGCTTAATGCCAGCCACAGTGTTAGAATTGTTTTTAGTGGTCCTAGAGTCTTCCAAGTTTTAGTCCACCACTAGAGATGTTCTCCTTCTCGCGAAGATCCTGATGCAACCTTGTACCTAATTTTTGCAGAGGAACTTTCGTCTTTGCCATTCTTTGTCCAGATGAGCTTGTCCGGTTCATCCTCTTCCATATGGATGAAACAAAGGACTAGTCTGGTAACACAACGTTTCCAATCCAATGTTGATGCTCCAAGTAATCCCAATTCTTGAGCCGATTTCTATCCAGATCTACCTCTTAACTAGAGTAGTTGTGCTTGCTGACATTGATACTCCCTTGGTTCTTAACTGAGTAATTACTTGATCTGATAATCAATATTCCTCACTTGAACCTGCCCAAGGACATTCTCCTAAATGGACTCTTCTTCTGTCGCTTATCTTCCATGCAACCCAATTGCCAACCAAAGGGAATGCCTGAACAAAGGCATTCTAGCCTACAGAGCCATTTTTATGCGATTTAATTGGTTGTCTAAACCATTCGACAACAGAGGGCAACGAGCAGTATTTGGAGCTCATTTTCCTTCCCCACAAAGAGTTCGGGTTTTTGGCCATCCTCCATAGCTATTTTGCAGCCAAATATTTGTAGAATAGGCCTAGATTCTTAATTCCCCAACCTCCCATAACTTTCAGGAGAGTTAAGGTAGTCCATTTAACGAACCAAATTCCCTCTATTTGATTTCTTGCCATCCATAGAAAGGAGAAGCATTTTTTCCTTATTTTGACCAGTATTCCCTTTCGGGATATATGCCATTGATGCATAGTATACCAGTATGCTCTGGAAAACTGCTTTGAGCAACACTAATATGCCTCCTCTGGGTAGAAAATGGTTTGTCCACAAAGAAATTCTCACTTCTACTTTCTTAAATAACCACATCCAATCTTGAAACACATAGGCATTTGCTTAAGAAAAAACCCTAAATACTTAAAACCTTCTGCAATAGGGATTAGAGGAAAAGGGACTAACTCTCTTACCTTGGTCAAAAGCTGGTCTAGGATATTATTGAAAACCAGACTTGAATTTTCAATGTTTATAACCATCCCTATTTCCTTCTTATATTTCTCCAAGTTCTCTGCATAGGCTTGAAATTTTTTATACGAGCCTTCTCCCAATAGGAGCATGTCATCCACAAACATAGTATGGGTAAGTTCCACTGTGCTAGAGATCCTAACACCTTTAATTTTTCCATCCTCTTTTTCTTGGTGAATAAGAAGACTTAATGCCTTTGCTACAATAAGAAACAGGTTTCTTGTAGGGCTAAAGAACTGGGAATGATCACCATTTATTATTATTGCATAAGAGGTTGATTGGATACAACTCATTATCCATTCCAATACCTCCATCGACATGCCTATTTGAATCAATAATAAATGTATAAAGGTCCAACTTACCTTGTCATCACCCACAAGAATTAGGTTTGAATAATCCAGTGCGCTGAAGTTGTGCAAGGTTTCCCAGTAAGCTCTTCTTCCATGGAATGACCCATACACATTTAGAAAAGACACGAGAGTTGCAGTCTCTGTATCCTCCAGCTTAGTTTTTAACACTACTTCATAAAAATATCTTGAGTGGCAGTTTAATTTAGGACTCCATGCTGTGATTAAACCTCATGAATGTCCATCCACATCTATTGCTTCCATCTTCCAGTCTTTTAAAAAACCACTCAAAACTTCCTTCGCTTTCTTCCCCTCCATCATTGTTTCTTGCAGTGATACGACCTTTGGTTTTAAAATACTTATCATACGTTTGAGGGCTATTAATTTGGAGCCTCCCTAGCCTCCTTGTGTTAAAAGAGAGGGCTAACATTAATAACCCTTAGACATGGATTTTTCAACTCTAAGAGCCCTTCCAATAGTTAATTTCTTTCCTTCTTTGATGTCTTTGGCCGCTTGCTTTTGCGCCTTGTAGAGAAAGGATTTTCATCCTACCTAAGCCCTCTGAGTTTGGCTGAGTGCTAAAACCCTCGAGGAAACTTAGTCCAAATCTAAGAATTGCATAGAATTGGACCTTAAACCATACTCATGTCTCGCTACTTGAAATTTCCCTTCAGTCTCTTCAACTGACTACGGGTAACTCCTTGAGGTTGGAGTTGAGTTGATATTTGAATTTCCCTCTATTTTTAAGGAATTTTCGACTAATTCATTTTCTTTCCGTGTAAATTCCTTAAATAATGAATTATCTGAAAATCCATAATTAAGAACAGAGTTACCTTCTATAGATGTAGGAGCGTTGGTTCGGGACCGAGACCTGTTGTGCCTCTTTCCACATCTTTGAGCTGACGCTTGTCTTCTCCTTCCGTTTCTTCTTGAATTCCTTTCAATTTAGAGTCCACCGCCATCTCTTTGCAAGCGACGTCCTTTGCAATATCTTTCAGTACAAATATCAGCTCCGCTGCATGTCCTATAGCATGTCTGAACTCTATGCATCTACATGAAATTTCCTAACCCAAATCTTTTTAAATTGAGGTTTCTTTTGGCGTTCCTGGACATCAGTGCAGTCTTTCTATAGGTGGCCAAGCTTCCTGCAGCTAAAGCACCTAAACGATAGCTTCCAATAATCCACTCGATGTGTCCATGAACTTCCATGCATTTTGATTAGGATCTCTTCAAGTAAACCATCTCTTATGTCCATTTCTGCCAGAATTTGGGCACACCTTTTGTCTATCTTGGACTCCCAATCATCTTCGAGCGCGATGAACTTACCCAATTTGTTTCCAATTGCTTCTAAAATGCGTTTCTGCCAAAACACCATTGGAAATCCTAGAAGAATCACCCAAATATGTTGTACATTGTGTGGCTCCTTCCTAGCATTAAAATTTACATGCCATTTTTTCAAAATCAGACCTGAAGTTTCCCATCTCTACCTTTTGTTAAACAATTTGGTACCATTGTCCTCCTCTTTGACCTTGAAGAGGAACCACCCCCTCAGAAGGATGTGGAAATCAGGTGTGTATCCAATTATGGGACGCCAATGTGTATCCATCCACCTTGCTAATGCTTCTCTTCCTATCACCTTCCCACAAAATCTTCCTACCAAGGCAAAGTTGAGGTAAGTTAGAATTTTCGTTATTTGGATGTCTCTACCAACTGAAAGTTTCAGACATTCTGCTTTAGGCCTTGTTACCAGCTAAGTTGTACTTAGTGGTTTTTATCAAGTGAGCCTGGTGAACCGGACAGGGTTAACTTGTTCGGACTTCAAAAAGACTTTTGGAAGTACTTCTAGGAAGTGCTTGTTGTGCTATATCACATGTTCATACCCCATGGGGCAATTGTAATAAATGTTCTAGCCTGATAGTGTCTGTAAAAGACTCGGTCTCTTAGACTTCATTTGTCAATCCGATCAGCCCAGGGTGTTTTTGTCCCTTGGTTGTTATTGGTTGTTGAACAAACAACTGATAATTTCTAAGTTTTTCACTCCATACCTCCAAAGTTGGGGTGGTCGGCTTGGCATTTAGGCCTATTGAGGTTATTAGAGTCTATGTGTCAATGTATAAACATGCTAGACATATTTTTTGAGTCATATGAACATGTCTAAGTCCCCCTAGGTGTTTTTCAATTTTTCAATTTTTTAGTTTTTTCAGTGTTTTTTATTAAATTGAATTTTTCCAAAACTTAAGCTATTATTTAATAGTTTAATTGGAAAAATTGATTTTGTAATAAAAGTGGGCCAAATAATCTGTTTCAATCATGTAGGTGCTCATTTTCTAGCTAAGAGCACCATGTAAACCCATGGACCCACTATTTCCTAGTTTTGAGTGATTTTCCATCACTCAGGTCAGAAAGCCCCAAAAATCAATTATTGATTATTTTAATTAATAAATTGATGAATAATGGAGCAAATCCAAAATCATAGATCAGTGGATTCTCAGCCGATTTGATTGAAATCAGTCAGATTTGAAGCAGATTGACTGGATCTGACAAATCCTTGACTGAAGGAGGTGATCAAATTAGATCCAGAGTTGATCTCCAGCATCCTTTATGAGGAATTTCACCCTCCCTCTCTCCTCAACACGTTTTGGCTCATCTGGATGAGTTTTGGTGGATGCTTCAGTCAACAGGTTGAGGTGTCAGTCAGATCAGCTCTCCGATTGACAATTGCACTCAGTGAGACTCAGATCTAGCTCAGTTAGACACAGATTAGGCATTGATGGACTCTCCATCAGCATATTTGGTCTATCTCCTTGAGATTTGTGCCCCCCCTGGGCTGGATCTCCTAGTTTTTGTATATATCCAGGCACATCCTCCTCTTCCAAGAGAGTTAGAACTGGGATTGAGGTGCTGCTGCTATTGTAACTTTGTAATTCTTCATTTCAAATAAAGAAAAGCTTTGGAGGCAATACGTTGTGGTGCCATTGCATGTGTGGATGATTATTGCCATTGTTTTACTGAGGTAACCTGTATCTGTGGTTAAGATTGGTAATTAGCTTATTACAATCTTGATAGGAAAGGTGTTGTTCAATAAGTTTATTGACTATCACTCTCCTTGGATGCATGTTTAGAGATCTAGATTTAGCATGTCCTATAAGCTTATATGCATGTTATCTTGAATCTCTTTGTATGTACTAATCGGATCTCACAAGTTTCTTGGCAAGTTCTTTGATTTCAGCTGAGTTGCAGGTTCATAATTTGGAGAGGATGCTGATCTAGTTTGCTTCTTCATTCTCCTCAAAACATTTCAAAGGCATAGTCCCTCGACATTCCACCTGAAAGCTCTACTGCGGATCTTCAAGGAAACCAGCACTTTTCTCCTCTTCTTCCTCCCTCAAAATCAACACTTTACCCGGTTACTTGGTTCAGTTCATAGCTGTGATTTCATTTGGATCTGTTTCATCAAAGTAAAATATACATAGATCTGATATTTCATAGCTCATAACCTAGATCTTGCACTTAAAAGGGTTTCATAAGCATTCTAGATCTAGCTTTAGGGAAATCGTCCTTTTTGCATGAATTTTAAAGAAAACTTGTAGATCACATGCATTAGATTTCCTTTCGCTGTTATAAAATTTAACATTCTGCAATATTAGTGCATTTTAATTGGCTGCACAAACAGCAAGCTTTCCTTGGTTCCTTTTCCGCCTGTTTAGCTAGTTTTAATTTCACTTTCTTTGAGATAAGGTAGGCTGATCCAAAGGTACTCTTAAAGGGATTTTGGGAATTTGTTATTCTAACATGCTCGCTGTATTTTATCAGGTCTGACAGAAGGGAAAGGAAGCTGCTGTTCGAAGTGGCCTCGGGAGCGTTCAAATCCCCCCAGGGGTCTCCCTTTTCACCAAAAAACTCAAATTTTTCTCAAAGTTGTAAAATATTGGTTTCAGCCTATATAAGGACCAAGAAGTTTCTAATATATCAGTCCTCTGATATTGTAACCATTAATAAATAAAATCATCTTTGGAATAGGCTCTTTCGAGCCCATTCCCCATCCCCCCTGGGGGGATTTGTGTCGGTGCCTTTTTCGTCGATTTCTATTTATTTCTTTTTTACTAGCATTGATCTAATTTGCAGGGTAGTATACTTGATTTTTTTATTAATTTCATACTCCATATATTACATTTCAAAGTAATCGTAATACTTACCCCACGATTTCCCGATTGACCCGAAAGGGGAAAGAGATTCGTGGTAGGATTAATTAAGAAACTAGAACTGTGTATCTGTTTGCTATTTTCTATCATTTGTTTATCAGCAACTTTAAAATTAACCCCTCCTCGATTCCCCGATTGAGATCCACTTGGATCGAAAGAGGTTCTTGGAGGCTTTTCTTTTAAACAAGAACATCCAGTTTAAAACTTATTAAAATTGATAAGACTCCAGTGTGTATGCTCTGCACTTGGCTGCGGTTCATCCGATCAGTCAAGCTGTATCAAAAGCACTTGGGTGACTAGTATAATTAGGACTCACTCTCCCCAACTGACAAACCATCAGGTGAAAATCCAACACCTAGATCAAACCTCTATGGTGGCAAAATACCCAAAGGAAGCAGGAACTTCTGAAAAGTGACCTCGGGGTGCCGATCTCTATCACACCCTAATGGGTGCGTTATGAACAATAGCCCTAGAGACTCCATTTTATCCCACATATTCCTTGCGGGTAGCCGTAAAGGTTTAGTTTTGGACATACTCCAAGTACTCTCGGGTATATCTGGAGTCCCCCTTTGCCTAATTGAATCAATTCATATTTCACATTTAACTTAAAACATACCAAGATGCAATCACAAAACATTCACTCCAAGCACATGCAAGCACATCGATCTTATTGATTTGACTCCATTTTAAGGCATTGGTCATTTTTGCTTCATATTTACATTGTGTATCAGCTTTGTGCTTTCGTGTGTTTATTTTCGTATCTCGTCATCTTTAATTGTCTATAGTTAAAATATTCAAACTCCTAAATAACTGATTCAGTTTAACATCATCACACTAAGTAATTCTCCTTAGTAACTTAATAGGGTCTACCCCCCTTGGCTCCGTTAGGAGTTGAGCCTAAATAGAGGAGTCAAGAACAAGGTGACAGCCTTGACTCGAGACTTGCCCCCAAGGACACACCGAGTGGCTTGAAGATTTCTGCCACGTGACCCAGGTGTGTGAAAGGCGGCAACACTTTTTGGCGCCGTTGCCGGGGATAAATCTTTTTATTCCCGAGTACGACTTAGCTTAACTTTTTTCTAAAACAAGTAAAAAGATAAAAACTTTTGATTGATCTAGTCTTTAAAAAAACATAAAAATTAAAACTCGATCCATCTGGCGACTCCACTGTCTAACATCCCTTTAAGAATTTCTACCCGAAGAAACCGCCGACAATTATTCAATCCTCTCCTTGATCCCGAAAGGTTTATTAGGGAAAGATTGAATAGGCAGACTTCTCTTAGAAACCTTGAAAATTTAGGAGACCAATCCCTCTCAGATATCCATCACATATTTGTAGAGAGTCATGTTCACTAATCTCAAGAAATGACGTAATTTTACAAACCCCTTGACTTTTCTCATATAGCAGGTGCTCCTCATAACATTCCAAATGATGCTATCAAGAAGCTCCCCAGGTTCGAGGGAAATAATGCTACCACTGCCAAGACTCATCTCCGAAAGTTTGAAAGGCATCTAGTCAGTTACTGCGATAATGTTGCCTCTAACCATGAAGATATCAAAATGAAGCTCTTTGCTTTATCCTTAGTGGATGATGTTGCGGAATGGTATGAAAACCTTGGTGATGATTCATATAAAACCCTTAATGAATTCCTAGCAGGTTTTAAGAAGAAATGGGGGGGAAGGAAAGAACCAAGACATTTGCTTGCTACCCTTCATAATATAAAGAAGATGGAGAATGAAACCATGGATGAATTTAACACTAAGTTCAGGCGTGTGGTTGTGGACCTCCCTAACGACATCAAGCCAAGGGATGCCTCCATCTTGATATATTACATCAAAGCTTTCACTGGTGATTTGAGGTACCGGTTAAGGGACAAAGAGCCGGCCAATCTAAAGACTGCTCAGGAATTGGCCGAGAAAATAGAAAGGAATATGCAGTCTTCGGGCAAATCCAACATTCCAGGTTTCACTAGGGGAAACAATTCATACAACGAAGAAAAGGGAAAAGCCTTTGAATCAGAAGAAAAGGGAGCCTAT